>CM074508.1:607312-799920 GCA_037389245.1 Oryzias sinensis | reverse complement strand
GTTTGGAGTGTGCAGGCCTCTCTTAAGGACTTTTTATGACTCTGTGGTAGCCTCTGTTATCCACTACGCCGTGGCCTGTTGGGGAGCAGGCAGCACAGACCGGGACAGGAAGAGACTTAACAAGCTGGTCAGGAGGGCCAGTTCTGTCCTGGGCTGTCCACTGGACTTTGTGGAGGAAGTGGGTGAAAGGAGGAAGTTGGCCAAGCTAACATCCATCATGGTCAACACCTCTCACCCACTACATCAGACAGTGGAGGCACTGAACAGCTCCTTCAGTTGCACACTTCTACACCCCCCATGCAGGAAGGAACGGTTCCGCAAGTCATTCATCCCAACAGCTGTAAGATTGTACAATGCCAGAGTTTTAATATGCATGTACAAACCAGTAATCATACATCCATAGCCCATCTGTATATTCTGTGTTTTACTTTATTTATTTAATTTTATTATTACGCATAACATACATTATGTCGTAATAGTGTACGTAAGTTATTACTTTTTCTATTTTTGCACATTTTGAACACCCTTCGTTCTTTTGAACGTTGCTGTCATTCTTCTCTGCTTTTTGAACTGCTGTGGCAATTGAATTTCCCCAATGTGGGATCAATAAAGAATATCTCTATCTCTATTCTCTTTGCTTTCCTTGACCTTTTACTTGGATTCATGCTTACCTGAGCCGGGCAGACGAGAACCATGACGACAAGATGAGCTACGAGGAGGTGCAAAGACTGCTGCGCATGATCAACGTGGACCTGAGCGATCAGTACGCCCGCAGCCTTTTCCAGGTACATCAGCATTATGTGAAACTGCTTTCCTGTGAAAGATACTTTGTCCTAACGTAGTTCTGCTCCGTCAGAAATGTGATCACTCCGCTGATGGCCGCCTGGACCATGAAGAGATTGAAGTCTTCTGCAGGGAGCTGTTACGAAGACCAGAACTGGACACCATTTTCATCCAGCACTCGGCAAACGGCTGCGTGCTCTCCACTGTGGACCTGAGGGACTTCCTAAAGAAGCAGGAGGAGGACTGCTCTGTGACTCACGCCCAGAGCCTCATCCTTACCTACGAGCTCAACGAGTGGGGTAGGATAAGTAATGTTTGGAGTTAACTGCAGTTCCAACAGCATTTTGTGTTACGTTAAGTATGAAAAATACTATATGAATAAAGATTGATCTGATCTGATTTGATTTGATTGACAGGCTTGCTCAACATCTTTGTCTTTTACTGCAGCCCAGAAGAACCATCTGATGACCCCCAATGGTTTTACCATGTACATGCTGTCCAAGCAGAACTGTGTATTCAATCCAGATCACGCCCGGGTCTACCAGGACATGACGCAGCCATTGGCTCACTACTTCATCTCTTCATCTCACAACACCTACCTCACCAAGGACCAGATGACCGGGGACAGCAGCACTGAGCCATACATACGGTAATCCTTCACCGGTCAGAAAACATAATCTGACTTTATGCTTCAGGACTTCCTGTACCTGAAGGAGGAGCACCGGATCAAAATAAGCATGCACTTGAAATTTATTAGTGAAAATCAAGATGAAACAGGAAATGAAAAAAAATAACAATATTTTGAATAGATTCATTCAAAGCAGGAGTGTCCAACCCCAGGCTGCAGGCCAGTACTGGTCTGTGGGATAGTTGGTACCAAGCCACAGAGAAAGAAAAACATGCCCCACGTTTTTCAATTTTATTCATAACCTGATCCTGTAGGAAGTTTCATTTTGGAAAATTGCTCGATTCTCCACGCCACATCCGACTTATTCTTGACAGATGTCAAGTTGGGTGTACCACTATATTGAAACTCCCAGGCAATCTTGGGTTTCGTAGGAATATTTTTAGTCCCCCAATATTTCTCAAATCTTGTACCGTAGCTTTAATGAATTATATCTGTGGTTGAGGGCTGCATCTCTTCTGAATGATGGTTTGGCTCTTTGTTCCTCAGAGCTCTGAGCCATGGCTGTCGCTGTGTAGAGCTAGACTGCTGGGATGGAGATGGAGGGGAGCCTGTCATCTACCATGGACACACCCTGACCTCCAAAGTGCCCTTTGTTGAAGTCATCAAGATCATCAATGAGTACGCCTTCAAGGTAAGTGACATCTGTAAGACGGTAAATGAATATGAGCAGCTGCTGATGCACCCCCTCCCTGCAGGCGTCCCCCTTTCCTCTGATCCTCTCTCTGGAGAACCACTGCTCTGTGGAACAGCAAGCTGTCATGGCCCGACACCTGCGCTCCATTCTTGGGGAGAAACTACTGCAGCGGCCTCTCAGCACAGAGAAGTCCAAATGCCTTCCTTCCCCAGAGGTGTGTGATGCTCATAGAGACAGGGGAGGGGGAATTCACTCATTTACAAAATGCTCAGAGCAGTGAGAATGTTTAGCCATTCACACACACATATCTACACGTCAGTTGCGGTTACATGTGCAAAATGTATTTGATTGGATCAAAGATCAGATTACATGGGCCCTGAAAAATTCATACAATTATAACAAAATTTTACATGTGCCACACTATCGATCAGAATAAATCATTTTGACACAGACAGTACTATCTAAAATAACGGAAACGGCAGTAGAAGAAGAAATAGCGAGTGTAAACAAAAAAAGCGGCGGCATAGAGCGAGATGATCTTCTAAACGTGCTCATTTATAATTTTCTAAATACAGGTGCCCAGTGCTTTATTCTTGGCTGCACAGACCCACAAGAAGCGTTAGGATTAGGCTAATATGTGCCAACAAAATTTGGTTTGGATGTACTTAAAATCCATGCGGTCAATGCCAAAGTGTGCATGTTGGCTGCACGTAAATATGTGGGAGTAACATTTTGTCTGGCACAATTAGAAAAAAAATTCATGTGATTGTTTGCATGGTTTTTCATGACTGCACATGGCGGCATTTCTGCCAGTTCACACACCAGTCTGAAGCTGCTCGGAGACATAGTTTTCCTGGGAGACAGGGTTCTCCTGAGTCCGGCAATTGGCTCACGCAGCTGATTTGGCTGCCCAAGTCTCCTCTGAGATGTTGTATCTGCAAACGTAATCCTTGACAGACTTATGTTGGCAAAGGTCGCCTGCTTTTTGGGGTTCAAGACTTCTGCAGCCTTCAGCATTTTTCCAAAAAGTTCACCTTCTGAAAATGGTTTGGATGTTTGCACCAACTTGTTTGCAATAAGGCAGGTGTCACTGCTGCATCACTGACGTCACGGCTACAGTAAATGCAGACGTTTGTTTTTCAGTCCAGCTAATAGTTGGTAAATCATCTCTTTTCTTAACTACCCCTGCAAATGGTGAAACTTTTCTTTATGGTGAAGTTTTGCATTCAGCTTCGTAAAGAAATCAAACTTTCCATTTTACCTGGAAAGCTCAGTGCTGCACTTCAACTTTTTTTTCTTTGGACAACATTTAGGTAGTTAGCTTCTGATCATTGTTTAAGCAACGTAACAGCGGTGAGGCTCGCGGGGAACCAAACTGCATCTTACCCAGATGCAAAGCTTTCGCTTTTGGCAAATGCAGAAATATTCTTTTTCACCTGTTTTGCTTTTCCTTTGCTTCCCCTAGTGGCGAAATTACACACTTCTGTTTTTTTCTTTGAAAAAACATACAGTCAGGACCATAAATATTTGGACAGAGACACATTCTTTCTAATTTAGTTTCTGTACATTACCACAGTGAATTTTAAATAAAAAAACTCAGATGCCATTGAAGTGCAGACTTTCAGCTTTTATTCCATTGGTTGAACAAAAAGATTGCATAAAAATGTGAAAAACTGGAAAACTAAAGCATTTTTCAAACACAATCCCTTCGATTCATGGGCTCATAAGTTATTGGACAATTGACTTCCATGCTATTGCATGGGCAGGTGTGGGCAATTACCTTGTTATGATATTATGAGTGAAGCTGATAAAAGGTCTGGAGTTGATTAGAGGACTCGTGCTTGTATTTTGAAGATTAGGCTGTGAACAGACAACATGCAGTCAAAGGCACTCTCCATGATGGTGAAAGGAGCCATCATTAAGCTAAGAAAACAGAAAAAAAACACGCGAGAAATAGCTACAGCATTAGGAGTGGCAAAATCAACAGTGTGGTACATCCTGAGAAAGAAAGAAATCACTGGTGAACTCAGCAACGCAAAAAGAACTGGACGTCCATGGAAGACAACAGTGGTTGATGATCGCAGAATCATTTCTATGGTGAAGAGGAACCCGTTCACAACAGCCAACCAAGTGAACAACACTCTCCAGGAGGTAGGTGTATCAATATCCAAGTCTACCATAAAAAGAAGACTGAATGAAAGTAGACCCAGAGGGTACACTGCTAGATGCAAGCCCCTCATAAGCCTCAAGAATAGGAAGGCTAAATTGGACTTTGCTAAAAAGGATTTAAAAAAGCCAGCACAGTTCTGGAAAAACATTCTTTGGACAGATGCAACCAAAATCAACCTCTACCAGAATGATGGCAAGAGAAAAGTTCTGACGAGGACCAGAGGGCGGGAACACATTACACCGGTTTTAAAATCGCTGCATTGGCTCCCTGTGCGTTTCAGGATTGATTTTAAAATTCTTTTAATGGTTTATAAATGTTTTTATGGTCTTGGGCCTTCTTATTTAAATGATATTCTTTTAAAATATGAGCCCTCGCGGACCTTGAGGTCTTCCAGTGCCGGCCTCTTAGTTGTTCCCAAGGTGAGGACCAAAACTTATGGTGAGGCTTCGTTCTGCCATTATGGCCCTCGCCTGTGGAACGGCCTTCCGGAGAGCCTCAGGGCCGCAGAGACAGTAGAGGTTTTTAAGAAGAGGCTCAAGACCCACCTTTTTAATTTAGCTTTTAGTTGATTTTAACTCCTAATTTATTCTATTAGTTTTAGTATAGGCTATTTTATGTATTTATTTTAATTTTACGCATCTTATTTTCAATTTTATGTTTTCTTTTTCTTTTTTATGTTTTTAATTTTAGCATCTTATGATTTTAGCCCCAGTGTTTCTTGAGGGGATCTTTTCCTCCAGGGATTGCCGGCTTGGTCAGCGGTTGTTGCTGCAGTTGTTGCCCTTGCTGGGGCGGCAGGGGTCTAATTTTACAGCTTTTGGCTGTGAGGGGGACCCCGGTGTTGTCCCGGTCTGGGTGGGCACTGTGGCGATGTTCCGGTGGCCACGCTGGCTCCTGGTATGAAAGGATTCCCAGATACTGTTTCCTCACAGCAGAGCCAAGCCATACTTGTTTGTTTATTTATTTATTTATTTATTTATTTATTCTTTTACAGTTACATAGTCATATTTCATTGTACGTGGGTGCCATGGGTCATGTGGTTTAATGGAGGGGAGTGGGAAGGGTGAAGGGTGGGTTGGGGTTTTTATTGTAATGTTGTGTGTTTACTGTTTTTAGTGTTAAAGCGCTTCGAGCTGCACAAAGTGCATGAGAAGCGCTATTTTATAAATAAAGTTTGATTTGATTTGATTTGAAAAGTATGGAGAAGACGTGGAGAAGCTCATGATCCAAAGCACTCTACATCATCAGTAAAACACTGTAGAGGCAGTGTGATTGCCTAGGCGTGCATGGCTGCTAGTGGTACTGGGACACTAGTGTTTATTGATGACGTGACACAGATCAGAAGCAGCCGAATGAATTAAGAGGTGTTCAGAGACATACTGTCTGCGCAGATCCAGGTGAATGCAGCCAAACTGATTGGGCGGCGTTTCATACAGATGGACAACGACCCAAAATATACAGCCAAAGCAACTCAGGAGTTGATTAAAGCAAAGAAGTGGAATATTCTTGAATGGCAAAGTCACTCACCTGATCTTAACCCAATTGAGCATGCATTTCACTTGTTAAAGACTAAACTTCAGAGAGAAAGGCCCACAAACAACCAGCAACTGAAAGCCACTGCAGTAAAGGCCTGGCAGACTATTCAGAAAGAGAAAACCCAGCATCTGGTGATGTCCATGAGTTCCAGACTTCAGGCTGTCATTGCCAACAAAGGGTTTTTAACCAAATATTAGTAATGACTATTTTGTTTTCAGTTATTTCATTTGTCAGATTACTTACGAGCCCATAAAATGAAGAGATTGTGTTTAAAAAAATGCTTTAGTTTTTCACATTTTTATGCAATCTTTTTGTTCAACCCATGGAATAAAAGCTGAAAGTCTGCACTTCAATGGCATCTGAGTTGTTTTATTAAAAATTAACTGTTGTAATGTACAGAAACAAAATTAGAAAGAATGTGTCTCTGTACAAATATTTATGGTCCTGACTGTAACTTGCCACAAGAATGGACTAGAAATGTGCTTATTTTTTTGTTAAACATCCTCAAACTTTTTGCTCTTCATGACTGATTAAACCATCAGGTTGTATGTTTGACACCCCTGCTTTAGATGGTAGATCTACTTCTTTGCGCAAAAGAACTAAAAGAAAACCTTTGTGACAAATAGCCAAAAAATATATAAGTTTTTTGCTGCATTATTGTATAATATATGAATCTGATGTACAGATATAGTAAGAGTCCTGTTATGGACTGGCGGACCATCCAAGGTGTTGTCTGCCTTTGCCAAACAGTAGCTAAGACAGGGTCTAGCAACCTCGTGAATCCATACAAGAAAAAGTGAGTCCAGAAAATGGATGGATTTCCATGCCCATTTCCCAAAACACACATCCTCTCATTTTACTGTAGTTTCCACATTCATGTGTGTTTTTCAATGATTCCTGCCATTTAGGATCTAAAGGGTAAGATCCTGGTGAAGGGGAAGAGGGAAGAGTCAGCAGAGGAGTGTTCCTCCAGTTCTTCAGACCTTAACTCTTCAGATGACGAGACCAGCGTGGCAGAAGGGAGATCCAAGAAGAAGAAAGATGGCAAAAAGGTTGGTTCTGCAGTAGTTGATTGCCCAAAGGGAAGTGACTCTTGTTCTACAGTGATTGTTTTGCGTGTGTTACTAGGCTGGTGTGTCAAAGCTGAGTCCAGAGCTATCTGAGTTGGTGGTATACACCCGCAGCGTTCACTTTAAGGGTTTCGATCAAGCTGCCAAAAGCTCGCCATTCCAAATGTCCTCCTTCTCTGAGAGAGAAGCACTCAAGCTGATTAAGGATTCTGGTAAGACACTTGTGCGCTCAAGTTTGTGATCTTTGAATGGGTCAATGCCCAGACTAACTGTTGTCCACCTGACCTTTCCAGGGGTCCTCTTTGTGCGCCACAATAGTCACAACCTCAGCAGGATTTACCCATCTGGCCAGCGCCTCCAGTCCTCCAACTACAACCCTCAGCAGATGTGGAATGCAGGCTGTCAGATCGGTTAGCTTTAAACACTTTTACATTTTAATGCTGTTTAGCTATTTTGCAAATGATTTTGTCTAAAATGATTTGCAAAAAAAAAGCAAACTCTGAGTAAAAGGACACGTCGGACAATCAACATTGAACAGAATTTCATAAGTTCCTCATCATAAGAAAACTCATCCCAGAACACTTTGTGTTTTTTTGGAGATTGTACTAAATATATCTGTTTAAAAGTTAATCTACAATCCCTTTTCTTTTGGTATTTAACATCCCAAATGTTTCAGGCATGATTGATAGTTTTGTACAGCTTGAGCTTTAAGTGCCTCCACATCGTGTGGCTCCTTTCACCTTTTTTTCTCAGACCAGCCCTAATTTCTACATTACTGAGGTGAACGGTTGAGCAAATGACTTTGATCATCCTTCCTATGACTACAAATGAGTTGCTTCACCAGTGCTGATAATGAATGTGGTGTTGGTAATAGGAAATGATCGGCTGGAGTCAGTGTTAGCAATGGGAGCAATGGAATGATTAACAGGACGTGGCTTTCACCAGCTCATAGACAATGGTAGTTGGGTCTTTACTCCATGAGTAATGCTTTGTTCAGAATGAGCACGATTTGCACGGCAAATTTTTGTCCACCGCCTCTGTTTTGACTCAAATTTGTTGCTGGATGCTTGTCCAAAAAAAGTGTTTATAAACCTGCCCCTCCCACAGGCGGTTGACCATCTACTGCAGGAGTACATCTGAAAGATAGACGCTTTCAGCTGTATTTCAGTCTCTCTGTAACCCAGTTTGACAATATACTGACCCGCATTATTCTGAGGAGAGAAAAAATACGAATAAAATTAGAGGAAGTTTTTGTTGATGTCTCCATAAAAGTAAGAAACAAATCAGAAAGATCCCTTATGGTTTCAGAGTCCACCCACTGATCACATCATCAATATCACGGGCCAAGGTTGAGTTCCTGATTTGGTGATGCACAGTTTTTGCCAAAGTTCCGTTATTTGAACTATGGAAACATCTCGCTACAAGTCAAAACTTTGACTGCGTGGGCACATCACCAGAAACAGAATTTCAGTAGACCGCTGCGCCACCCATGATGCTCAAATCGCGCCTGTATATCTGTACATTGACTTAACACTGAAACTTGGTGCCACTGCCCATGCAGTGTGGTCTATATTCAACAATCTAGTGAGCACTGATGCACACTAGTTTTTGCCAAGACCTCTCGAAAATTTCTTGGGCACCTGATTTTGGAATTGTAGTAGTGAGTAGTGAAGGAATTCGGACACAACCTTATTCTTCTAACTGACTTAATTAAACTGTAAAAGACTGAATTTGGGTTTTTAACATAAAGGACTTTGCATGGATTATTACAATTAACAGTTTTCAACAAAATTAAAATACGTAATGCAACACCTGCTTAATACTCCAGTATGTTTAGTCATCTAACTTGTTTTTATTTGCTAAAACATCAGAACAATACATCAAGGTAACAGCTTTACATAAAAATGCTGCATTAAAAAAACATGAATTGCCCCTTTTCTTTGAAATTATTGCTCGAATAGCCCCAGGTCATGGTTGGAGTATAAATTCATGTTGCATTCCTAAAATGCCAGTTAAAAGCCCATGCAGTGTGGCAATGAAGAGGTACAACCTGCAGATTCAAACCCATGGAGCTCAGCTGGTTGAGCCCCTTTTAGAACCAGTTGTGAACTTTGAAACTGCTCTGTTGTGTCTTCTTCAGTTGCTTTGAACTTCCAGACACCTGGTGAGCAGATGGACCTGAACCAAGGCCGTTTTCTGCAGAACGGTCTGTGTGGATATGTTCTGAAGCCTCCTTTCATGTGCAAACCTGACAGTACCTTCAACCCTGAAAACGTTGGAGGAGGCCCCGGTCACAGACCTATCTTCCTCACCATTCGGGTAAGAAAGCTATGGGTGTTTCTATTATGTATACTTACATCCGTCAGAACAATGGTTTATCATGGTCATGGTAGTGGCTTCATGTTGCAAGTTAACATGGCCAGTTAAAGACAAACTTTAAACATAATAATTTTTTCTTCTGCCAAACCAGGTCATTTCAGCTCAGCAGCTCCCAAAACCAGAATGCGACAAACCTAGCTCTATTGTGGACCCTCAAGTTTGGGTGGAGATTCATGGAGTTCCTATTGACAACAACAAGGAGAAAACTCATTATGTTGAGAACAATGGTAAGAGGTTGGGCTGCAACAGCAAAGGGCTAGTTATATAGAAGGATTGATTATCCTTTAGTTTTCCAGTCTGCAGGCCTCCAATGATGGAATCATAAACAACTTTACATCCATATACACACTTCTATACATCTCTTCTTACAGTTGGGCAAAAAACTATTTAGTCAGCCACCAATTGTACAACTTATCCCACTAAAAAAGAGAGAGAGGCCTGTCATTGTCATTATACCTCAACTATGAGAGAGAAAATGAGAAAAGAAAGTCAGAGTTGATAACCCTGCCTGGAGCCAGTTTAGCTTGTGCTGGTTTGCGGCACCTTCCGTCTGTGAAACCAGTGTTCGAATCCGGGCTGTTCCCTGTTCCCTTCTGTGCTTCTGTGTGCCGGTCCCAAGCCCGGATAGATTGAGAAGGTTGCTTCAGGAAGGGCATCCGGCGTAAAACATTGCCAAGTTAACCATGCGACTCATCCTCGAAAAGAGAGGTTGTTTCGCTGTGGCAACCCCTGATGGGAAAAGCTGAAAGAGAAAGAAGGAGTTGATAACCCTGCCAAAGGCTGGTGGATCTGAAGTTTAGGCTGACAGTTTCTGGTGGGGAAAAGGGGGGAGGGGGCTGATCATCATAAGCAGCTTGAAAAGGAGGGTATCCTGTGGAGTTGATCAGAGAGTTATGCGAGTACTCAGCCCAAGGAAGCTGAACAGACCAAGTGTTGAATTTCTTAGCACACATAGCTTGTAAAGTGGTATCCAGATTTTGGTTGTAGTGCTCTACCTGTCTGTTGGTTTTTGGGTGGAATCCCAAACTTAGACTGACCTTGATCTCAAGAAACTTGGAGAATTTTCTCCAGAATGTACTGCGGCCAATGAAATAATGTTCTGAGGAAGACCATGTGGCCAAAAATAGATGTTGGGACACAATTATTGATAGTTGTTTGGCTGAAGTTAATTTCTGCAGGGGCACAGCTCGAGCCAGTTTAGAGAATCTGTCTACTAAGGTCAGAATGACAGTTTTACCTCTAGTACTGGGTAGTCCAGTGATGAGGTCCTTGGCTACATGGGACCAAGGCCTGGAGGGCAAAGGTAGAGGCTGTAGGAGTCCTGCAGGTGGGGTTCTAAGAGTCTTTACACTGGCACGCCCGGGGCAAGAAGAGATGATGGCCCTGATTTCTGATGACATGGTAGGCCATCAAAACCGTTGAGCCACAAGAAAAACAGTTCTCTTCATTCCGGGATGGCAGGGCAAACAAGTGCCCCAACTGCAGGAAAAAAGTAGTCTTCTAATTCTTTTATATAGCTTGATTTATCCATATCTGTCTTATTTTAGTTTGGTTTTGACAGTTTTTGCAAAAAGACTGTTTAGTGCTGTCATGCGAGTCATCTTTTTGGTTGACTAATTGATCATGACCTGTAATTGTTAATCTAATTAATATAACTTTAATCTAAAATATCTTTAACCTAATAATTGCTATGAAAAGCCAAATTTTGAGTTATTTTCATTTAAATTTGTGACATTGTGGGACAGTAAGAGACCAAAATACAGTTAAAAATAGTGGCCTTATGAAGTTTTTTTATTATAACAGACATACAACTTTTATTTCAACATCAGCAAGGGCTATTTTTATAGTCAATTTGGAGAGAAAAAATAAATATAATAAACATCAGGTCCAGAGTATTCTAATTTAATGCACCATAAAACAGTTGGAACACTTTTCTGAGCAATCCAAAGAATATTGACCTCAAATGTCTTATTAATACCATAATTCAAATGTTGATATACCTTTTTCCACAGTTTATCACAACAGCAAGAAAGGGGAACAGACATGAATGATTTAATAGTTTTCAATCTATAGTCTTCAATCTAGTTGATGAATTTCATAATTTTAAAGACTGCGATGAAGCAGAGGAGAAAGGAGAACACAAGGACATGAGACACAAGGAGCTGACTGCGGAGGAATTGACCAATTTAGACATGGGACTTTGTTTATGTGAAACAAACTTTTGCTTTATCATCTGGATGAAAACAAGTGCAAAGAGGTGAACTTTCCCTCTGAAATGATGCTTTTTTTAACTTTTCATGACCATCACTTTCATCAGAGAGAAATGAGTGAGAGTAGAGTGAGGCAGTGTAGCCGTCACCCTGACAATGTGACACACCACGTTTTAAATAGTTAAATTTACGGGAAAAACTATTTAAACGAAAAAATAAAACAGAATTGAAGTTCTGACCTGGGCTCACACTGTATTCAGTCCAGTCTGGTGCAGCCAGAAGCGGTCTAGCTACGGCAGATGACTCACATTGGCTATGGATGGCTGCAGTCCTGCAGCAGCCCAAGCTCTGTCCTTTTTGTCATTATCTTTATATAAAGGATGTGTAGTATCATAAAGGATGGGGAAGTTCTGGACCTCTCATCTTCCATGGTGTTAAATGACCAATATGACGCTCTCCCACACAGTTTGTGACCCTGTGTCAATGAAAATGACGCTGTGTTTACAACATGGTGAAAACGTAGCGAGTACAGTGATGTAATAAGTAATGCCCTTCTAGGTGTGCATTATCTGACTTGAACGGACTTCCAAGAAGCAACCATCTGACAAAATGCATCTTGTTCAAAATTGTATTTTGATGAACTTTGTAATAAACATCTGATTATGACTGTTTTTTTTAATGTATTTTATAGTGTCTGAGTTCTTTATAATCTTTGTGCAAATGTATTAGGTGAAGGCTTTAAATAACCCCTGCAGGATTTTTTGCCTCTCGCTGCACTGTTATCAATTTTCTTTTCTCATTTTTTTCCACCTGTTAATCATAAAAATAGAATTAATCTGTTATATTTCTCAGGCTTTAACCCACAGTGGAACTGCGCCTTGAATTTCACCGTCCATGTTCCCGACTTGGCTCTGGTCCGCTTCATGGTGGAGGATCATGACTATACCTCAAGCAATGACTTCCTAGGACAATACACGTTACCTTTCACCAGTATGCGGTCAGGTGAGAGACACATGAATGTTATAAGATGGGGTTGTGCCTTCATAGAGGTTGTGGTAGACTGACCTTTTCTTCTTACAGGTTACCGACATGTTCCCTTGTTTAAGCTTGATGGGTCCAGCCTTTCACCCTCTGCACTCTTCATCCATGTGAAGTTCAGCGCCTGTCAGAGCAGTCCATCCAGATCCTAAGCTGCTTCACCTGGGAGGTTAACAGCCAAGTGTCAAACCAAGAGAGTCTAACCTTGCCTCCTCTCACACAGCAGCTGACAGAACCAACTAACGTGGATGCAAATCTGGTTTATGTGCTCATAGAAGTCCTACTATGGCAAAAACCTTTATCTATTTTTATTTTAGTAGTAGGCCTTATGTTATCTTAGTTATGCTTAGATTTATCAAAAAAAGGAAACACTATTTAAAATTCTAAAGCTGTCTTGCTGCTGGACATATCCAGTGACTTGGGTGAAAAACCAGTCACTTGTGGTGAAAACGTGAAGACTTTCTGTTTTCTTTGTCAAAAAAGAAGAAAGAGAAAAGTGTTTAAATCTGCTCTTCTTTTGCATGACAGTTAAACATATTATCAGACTTCATCTCTCCATTTCTAACAGAAAAGGCTCTTATGTACCATATGCCTTAGTCACAACTGCCCTAATGGGTGGATACGAGCCGTCTGCGGGTGAGAAATGGGCAAATCTTTATAAGACATGCAGGTGGCCCACAAATAATGTCAACATCATAGACCGTAAGGCAAAAATATTCATTATTATATAATGAACATTTTTTCTACAGGCCTACAGGTTGTAGCAAACACTTATACAACACATAAGGGGGAAGGTGCGTAGGTGAGACACAGGCACGTCATCCAAAATTTTCAATTTTTTCAACCCTACAAACCCAGCGCACCCTTTGCACGCTGCATCCATGCAGCCTGACTGTTAAGCTGCGTTCATGTCAATAGAAATTTGCGCAGCCTGTTGCCTGTCCAGAAATGTGTTCCCGAGCTTGACGCCCCAGCCCCGTGTGAAAGGAGCTTCCAGCAAATATTTTTAGCCTGATAGTTACATGGAGTGGTGTCTACGTTTTTGCCGTTTACAATAAACGGAAGACATGGATAATGTTCAAGGTTTGTGCCCGGCCGGAATTATATGACATCAAGTCTTTTATATATATCCAAATAGAGCTTGCACCACTTTGACTTTTCGGACTGTAGGAACAAGCGTTAGCATCGGTCCAGTGTGAACACCATATGCTAAAAGCACAGTTATTAATGGCTGTTCAGCGCGTTCTTGAACACATATCACATGTTGGTGTATATTTAGCATCAAACTTACCACACACACAATAATTGTACGTGGCATATTCATAACGTCCTTAAGGTGGCCTAGTGGGCTTTGAGTGAACTGCAGGACATAATTGAGCTCACTCTAAGATTGGGTGCACTTGTCCACTGCCTTCCATGGGCCTGGACAACCCAAAAACCCGCAGCACCACCCCTTGTATGGCTGCATGCGACTAAGGCATTGAATAGAACAAACTTTCACCACTTTTCTTCAATTTCATGTAAACAGCTCATTTAACCTTTTATTGTCACTATGGTCTCATAACACTAGTTACGTTTACATGGACAAAAGTAATCGGAGTAAAGGTCTGTTTAGCATAAAAATGCGTCATGTAAACACACTGTTCTGAGTACTCTTTCTAATCAAAATTCCCTTCCGAATGAGATAGGTGGGTTATGTGGATTATTGATCCGATCATAGCGGATGTAAACAATTTTTTCTGATTGTGGGTCACTACTATCTGGCTTTTACGTCATGTGTAAACAATGTGCATATGTAAACATTTGTTATAATTGGATAAAGTTTTTCTGGGCCCATGTATACAGTTCAATTCTTAGCTGATCTTTGATCTGTTCAAAGACCTTTTGCACTTGTAACCGCAGCTACTGAGTTACTGCTGTTTTTGAAGTCTGGGGGTGCTGTAGCGTCTGGGACATGTTCCTGGAAAAAACTCCACTCTGATGTTGAAGCTTCAGGCACTATAGTATTTATTTAAAGTATTTACTCAGCAACAAATTAAGGCAGTCTAAAGTGAAGAAATATTTCAGGGAAACACTGTCAAACCATCTGTCTGCAGTTAGGTCAGGAAGGGCAGTGGTAAGTCCTAGAAATACCACATCATCCTTAGGTGTCAAATACTTTATTGTCCCATTTGTGCCAAGGCCATATATTTTATTTTAAAAATTGTTGACACATACTTGGGTATGAGAAAATTAAAAAAATATTTATATCCAGGGCTCTTAAGTCTTATGTGTGAACCTATACTTAAGTGTTAATGAAACACTAAGTGTTTCCTTATTCTTCCTAAAAACTTAAAGAAAGGATGAGGCTTGCTCAGACAGCATTGTCAGTTATGGAGTACCACAGAGGCTCTCTGTTTGATGCAATTCTGTTTAGTATTTACTTTCTTCAATTATTATTAGTCAAGATAGCATAAATTTATTCTGTTTATGATGATACATAGTTTTGCCTATCTATTTAACCAGAATTATCTCACAGTTTACAAGACTTAAGGGATATCTTAGTAATTTAAAGATTTTGATTACTTGTACTTGTACAGAATCCCACTGGATGACATCAATGTGGACCCAAGTGATGTGAGACACTTTAGAGTCATTTTTTATGAAATCAAGTTTGTGGAATTTTCTTTTTTCATCTCCTACAATATTTTCTAAAATCAAGGCTATCCATCGATTTTTCTAAACCCACTGTATTCCATTTGAGGTCATTAGGATCCTGGACACCAGCTACTGAAGGCATCACTTGATAATTCTCTGGGCAATTCATCAGTTCACTGCAAACATACCCATTTACACCTAAGAAATATTAGAAATATACAGCATGTTTTTGGCCTGTGATATAAAGCAGAAGTGCCCAAGAAAAGAACCCTGCATGCTCTGACAAAACTCATGCATGCAGAGGAGAACATGCAAAGCCTAAATAAGAAGCTTTTGCTGTATTGGGGAATGTGATTTCAAAATTATTTTACAGGAGGAAGAGCCATCTCATAATTTTTTTCTTTCTTTTCCTCAACCAACTAACTTAGAGAGAATGTGGGTCGTGGCACGGCTTACAGCCCCAAGGGCCAAATGTAGTCCGATTCATCTTGTCTCCCTGAACAAGTCCCTATAATCCCTCTCTCAGTCTCTTCTCAATCTGCATGATTTCTGCTTCTTCAGATTCACAATTTTTTCTTTTCCTAATCCAAGGATCTTAAGTATTTTTCTCCTTTTTTTGGTCCTCTTCTTCATTTTTGTCAGTGAAAAGTCTGTTTGCATTCAAACTAAAGTAACCCACACTTTAGTTCACCTGCAAGTTAAGAATACCATTATTTTCAAGAGGAACCAAGTTATCTTCAGGTCAGAACACCTGCCAAACCAAGAGGACCGTCAAAGGAAACCAGTAAATGCCCTTCAAGATGAACGATGTACTGCTGAAGGGGAATGTGTCACCATACAAAGTGACATTAATGCTTTGGTTTGTGCTAAAGCAATATATGTAGTCATGATCCAAAAACAGTTCCAGCATTCATGCCTGCATTGAAGTTGTTGATTTATTGTTTTTTAAGTGCTCCTGGTTGTGTCCATTGTAGAACCTTTAAGTAAAACTCACTCAGAGCGTCTTACAAACACAGATGAGCGCTATGGTAGCAACAAAGAGTTAAGGGGGTTACAAAAGAGCATATCGGCTGTGGATGCTAAGAATCAAACCACCAACTCTTTAGATTATGACTTCTCTACCTCCTGATCCACATCTGTATATGACTTTTTAATGTACTATAACAGTGTTTTAAATATTTCTGTACTAACAAATGAAGATGGGATGGTTTTCAATCAGAGCTATGTTTGTAAGCTCTTTTACCAGGAGGTGTACTTATGTACTGTTGTAAAGTTTTACAGTTGTCTCAAATGAGAGAAATAAAGTCTAACAAATCAATTTCACTGTTTATTACAGCTTTGCAGTTTAAAAAATGGTTCACCACAGATTCCTGACTTTATGTTGCAGGAGGTGCGAACAGTTTTATATATAACTGGATGTGATTGTTATGATTACTAGTAATAGTAGGTCTGGGTTGTGAGAGGCTTTAAGTTAGCGGGACAGGTGGGTGACAGTAAGTGGGAGTGGGCTTTCTTCGCGACAGCAGTCCTGCCTACAACTCAAAGGTGAGTTTGTAAAGAACTATTGCTGCTCTGCAGAAACTATGTCCCAGAAAACAACAGTTTTTATTTTATTTTAACTAAAAATAGCACAATCATAATTAAAGTACACTGGAAACCTTAAAAGATAATTGCAATGGGACTTTAAATATATTTTGAGGTTCATTTCCTACTCTTTTTTTTTCTATGGTGTGTTATTTTCTTACTGTGTTAAGAAAACCTCTATCCATGCATCCATCGTTCACTGCTATATTGTAACAGGCAAGCGACACAGCATGTCCAATGTCTTCTACAGGGCTCATTTCAGCTGCTCGTCTCCAGGGTCTTATCCTTTCAGTCTTGATTCAAAGGTCGTGATCATAGATGAAGGTAGGAAGAGAGATTGACCAGCAAATCAAGAGCTTTGCCTTTGAGCTCGGCTACTTCTTCACAACAGATGGATTCAGTGACTGCAATACTGCACCTGTCCACCTGTCAATCCTGCTCAATCTTTCTCTCACTAGTGAACTGTTGGATGTATATTTTTTATTTTCTTTATTATCATTCTAACTGCTGTTTTTAAGACTGTTTTTTTATCTTCTGTTTGTCTTACACAATTAAATTTGTTGTCTTTGGATTTTTCCGTGTGCCACCTCACCAGAAAGAAAGGAGTGTCTGGAATGTGAGCTGATTTAATCATGAATGATAGAAATTCCTGTGACTACAGCAGAAAATTAAAGGATATATCGATAACTACTAACCCTGTGACATATAGGTATTTCACTCCCCATGTAACTAGAGCTGCCCAATTCTGAATAAAGGTGCAAGGAGGGGGCAGACACCCTCAGAGCTGCTTGGAGCAGAGGTGTTGAAGGGGTGTCTGTTTCCAGACAACCCTGTCCATGTCCAGTCTGTTTGTGTCAAAACCAACAAATAGTCCTTGTTTAAACTTTGAATCAGGCTTTCCCCTGTCCTGTTTTTATGTACATGATGCAAACCCAAATTTTTGCATTTTTGACAGTTCTGGCTTTCTTCCTGTTAGCATTTGGAAAGGAGTCTTTCCTGTTTCCTTATTAAAGCATTTAACTGACTTTTGATTAGCATACACCTGCCCATCTTAAAAAGAGAACGGCAGCCTCTCTTGGCAGTGCCGTTCTGATGAGAGGAATATAGTGCTGACGTGTCATGCTTAATACCATTTTTTCTCAACAAAGTTTGAAAGTCTCTGCATGTAAACTCTGTGCCGTTATCAGATCGCATGCATTTTACTTTCACAAAAGGGGAAACATAAGTTAAAAATGTCTCTGTTGCGTGCAGTGCATCACTTTTTGCTTTCAAAAAATATACAAATTCTGTTTTGGAGGAGTCATCAGTGAATGGCTGTACATATTTGTATCCATCAATAGACTCATTTGCTATGGTCTTGCTAAGTCTGTGTTTAGCAATTGCAGGGGGGGTGGGGGGTCTCTTATCAGGATTTCTATTTTGTGTTTGTATAGATTTCCCCTGAATGCACACCTCACATTTGTGGTCAGATTTATCTGTTATGCGCTTAATAGTTATCCCATCTACCACATTTTGCTACCTTAGCATATCCTCATTGCACTGATGCCACACTGCATATCGTGACAGGTGTTACATTTATTATCATCCTCAACTTCAGTTTGCCAATAATATAACTTGTCGTGCACATGAATGATAAGTTAGTACCATCTTTATGGTTTAACACATCCCATCCTTGTTTGAAAGGGACTGTAGCTCCTGATGCTGTAGCCGACTTCACTCCTGTAAAATGTCTTGGGAATATGATGGAGTAAACAACGCTCGTGTCAGGGTTGTTTTGTGCTGATGACCTGTGCCATCTATCAGGAACATTTCAAAGCTCTTGAACTTGGCAATATATTAATGATGTGTGAGGTATAGCTCCAGTGTTGACCATCAGGCCTGTCTCCTTAATGCAAGGTGCTGGTTGCTGCTGGCCTTTGATGTCTGCATTAGTAACCCGGAAGGCGTAATCTGCATCTGTAGCTCCAGATCCGTTGCAGCCTTCATCTGCGACTTTCCTTGCTCCATCCTGTTTGTCTTTATGTCTACAGGTGGTATCATTGTGTGTGCTGCTATTGCAATGGTTGCACCACTTTCTCCTCCTGCATGTTTTTGCTCGGTGGCCGTTTGTTCTGCACTTACAACATTTAATATCTGCATCACTGTAGTCTCTACTATGTGCGCTTGACTCGATGTGCTTTTGCCCTGTTCTTGCCATCATCTTCATCACTTTGACATTTGACTCTGCCAAAACTTTTCTGCGTCTTCATAACTGCGCAACTCTGTTTTGAACTCAGGAAATGTCATATCATTCTTATTATGAGTCACATGTATTGGAAATGGTTTCCAATTTTAGAACCATAGCCATCAGCAGGGCATCTGCTAATGTCTAACATTGCCCAGAGCGCTTGGCTCTGATGACGTTATCTGTAACTGTCTACTCGCTCCATTTCTTAACTCTTGTGCTATCCATGACCCCACCCTTACATTGACGTGTTATCCCTACCATGACAAAGGTGGATAAAGGTGGAAAGATTTCTTGTGATCCATGGACACCAGTGAAGATCACAAATCATTGGAGAAAAAAAATTCAGCACACTGTCTAGTGGGGTCTAGATGACCCAACTCCCAATGTTAAAGTGCCTAGGATAGCACAAGGGTTTAGCGATATAATAAGCGTTGTGTACAGGTTGATAATGCGGGCCTTTCCTCTTCCTGCATGGTAGACTCTCAAAATTTTCAGTGCATATCTTTTATTAACGGATGCATCCCTCATAATTAATGACAAGCTTTTGTTGTCAACCAGTTGAATCTTCTCAGCATATGCGTCAGCATTTTTCTTGGCATGGCTGCTACCATGGCCTCACCGTTCGGTTCTTTCAAAACTGTCTCCTTCCACCCTAAGAGTTGAAAATGTCCAAGCACTTTAGTTTCCCAAAGCTCGTACTTGCTTTCATCACTGTCACAGATAAGTGGAGGTAACCTTCTTGTTCCTCGTTGATCCATAATGCTGGTTTGCCGTTAGGACACTGTCCGTTGCAACTTTCTATCGACGATATAGCCTCAAACTTCTTCGCGTTATGGAGTCCATCCACAGGTTATATTCCATGAATAAATCTGATGCACTAAGGTTCAGTGAGGGTAGTTGAGCATAGCTTGGTCCCAGTGCAGCTCATGCAGATCCTTGGCGCTGACCGTCCGACAACATCGCTGAATTTCATTTTTCTTTCTTCCTTGGCAGGGACGTAAAATCCTGGTCGTCCTTTGTTGTGAAATCCTTAAAAATGTCATCCTTGCCACCAATATGTTGTGTTGTTCAAATAAACAGTCTTTAAGGCTGGCTTTACACTGCAAGGTTCAAGTGACCCAATTCCGATTTTTTCCTCTCACGTGGCACAGATCGGATATGATCGGTGAACGTGTAAGCAGGACAAAAGCGAATGGATTCCGTTTTTCTCAGATCGGATACAGGCCTCTCTCATATGTGGAAATAAATCGGAAACAAATCGGATACGTGCATTAGCGTGTGCCATGTAAGCAGACAAATCGGATATTCCCCAGTAAATGCGAGTCGTACGTCAGTGAAGGCAACTCAGGACACCACCAACTGAGATCACACGACTTATTAAGGTGCTTTTTGTGCGCTGATTTTGCTGTCAGCTGTTACCTTTCAGCCTCAGGCTTCAGACCGTAGTTGGAAACCGCTGTTATGTCCGGTCCGGACGCAAACGGTAACTAATGAAGCGGGACACCGTTGCTCTGGAACAGCAGGCTAGAAGCCGTTTATTTCTTTGGGGGGCGCGTATGATGGGGACCGTGGGTGTGTGAGCGCGCGCACGCGTGCTTGCATGTGTGTGTGTAAGGAGAGAGCCCCCCTCTCTCCTGTGAGCGCGGGGGTGCGAGCGTCGAGCGGGGGACTGTCGGAGAACCGTAAATTAATAATAAGGTGTCTCCCCCAAAAGTTTTGGAGTCTCTTAGCCCACTCTGGAGGCTGAGGGTTCAGAACAGAAAAATGAACCCCGAGGAAATCTCCTGTGTGTTTCTGACTACGGTCAGAGAAGAGAAGTCATCGCGCAGGAAAGGTTCAACACTTGGATCAAACTGTTCGGACAGCAACAACGTCTGCAAACACTCCCTCATTCAAAACTCAGAGAGAGCACATAAGACGGCCGACCAGCCCTCATTATTACTCCCCCGTGCATCCCCTCAGGAGCGCCCAGGGCAACGCCTCCTTCCGTCACTGCGTTGCCTCCATGACAACCACAATCACAAAAGTCCGAAAGAGGTCCGCGGAATGCGGAAATACTGCTACATAGTCCTCAGAATGTCTATGTTTGATAGTTTCAGCATTGTATAGTGTAAATGCAAAAATCAGATATGGGTCACTTTTAAAAGATGATGTAAGCGGGTCGTCAAGAAATTCGGATATAGTCAGAAAATCGGATATGGGCATCAAGATCTGCAGTGTAAAGCCGGCCTTAGTTCAGTTTCTTTTATTTGACACAGATCTCATTCAATCTTCCAGCTAGCTCTTCTCCGGTTCTTTTCTTTCCCACTCTCTGTCTGTCCAAGGATAATTCAGGAACATTGCCTATACTACAGTGGATCAGAATGACTCAGATATTGTCAGTTATAAGATGTGTATATATATTTTGATACACGTAAGCAGAATAAGTTTAGACTATTAAATAAATCACTTATATTTGTTTGCAATGTGTACAGGTTGTCTCAAACGTGTGTAAAAAATATTTAAAAAAATAATGTTCATTTAGGTATGTAGTATTTATAAAAATGTGTAGATTCAACTTTTTTTATTTTGGGTTGCACCGGGTATAATACTGAAAGTAGTCTTTACCCAATAACTGCAGGTGAATGTAACCAGTAATTTACATTTCAAATCGTTACCCCATTTTTTTGGTAATTTCTATAGATTGTTTTTTACAGTGAAAAAACAAGAGACTAAAAGGCTTCAAAGATCTCAGTCCTTCCAGATCAACAGCAGTTCTCAAAGGATCAGCTGTACTTCTTTCCTCTGGGGCTCAGTTTAGCAGATGGGTGCTCCATAATCCACTTTTGTTTCAGCTGATGTAAAGCTGTACGTATTAAACATGCAGCATTAGTGGTTTCTGGCAAAATATTTTTTTTATTTTGTTTGCAGAAATGTAAAGTATTAAACCTTGAACAGCCAGCCTAATATCTAAAGTGACCCTTGAAGCGATAAAAGATTTACTAAATGGAGGATGGAGAACAGCTTTTGATTATTTGCATGCAGGTGGTCAAACAAAAATTCATTTTCACATAAAACAAAAATAACTCTTGCTAAAAAATAAACTGCGGAACTCACTCGTGTGCAATGATACTAATGAAGGTCGAATGAGACCAGCAGCAAGGAAGTCTGAGATATAAGCCTCCATGGTCTCTGCTTGGGGTCTGGACAGGTTATATAAGCGACTGGTGGGTAGAGGTGCTCTGGGCAGCGGGTCTATGGCGCAATCATAGGGACGGTGTGGTGGAAGAGACAGGGCCCGATCCTTACTGAAAACCTCCGAGATCATGATACACCTCAAGAATGGCTGACAGGTCAGGTGGCTTGAGTGAGGGAGCCTGACTTGGCTTAGTGGGAACTGCATAAAAGAGTGAAGAAGAGTAACAAGCTTGGCTCCAGTTCTTGATGGTTCCTTTCCTCGTCTATGTGCGGGTTGTGAGAAAACAGCCATGGGTGCCCAAGAACAATGAGACTTTCAGAGGAGGTGATTATGAGAAACTGGATCTTCTCATGGTGGTTACCGAAAATGATGAGCTTGACTATGAGTAATCTGGAAGAGTTCCCTGCCATCCAAAGCCTGTGCCAAAAAAGCTGTAGGAAGTGTTTCCAGGGAAAGGTTCACCTGAGAAGCAAAGGCATATTCCAGGAAGTTTGCCTCTGCTCCGGAATCCAGTAATGCCTTAACTGGGTGAGAAGGGTGATGTAAACACAAAGTTACTGGAATAAGAGCTTTAGTATCAGAGGAGAAGTTATCAGAAGTTGATGTGGTATCCCCGCCTCTACTGGCGACTGTTGTCTTTTGGCTGGACTGGGCAGGAATCTATTAAATGACCAGGGCCACCACAGTAGAGGCAAACTCCAACTGATATGCGTCTCTGGCGTTTGTCAGCAGAGAGAGATTGGTTCAGCCAAGCTGCATGGGTTCCTCAGTAGAGGTAGAAGTGCAAGTATTAGATGATGTGTGAGAGATGGAAGTACCTGGACTGGGTGGTGGTAGGCTGGATCTTCGTTCTGTAGCCCGGTCTCTTAACCGGTTGTCCAATTGGATTGTTAAGGTGATCAGCACATTCAGGGTAAGAGGTTGATCTCTGCTGGCCAGCTCATCCCTAAGCCGTTTGGTGAGGCCTTTTTCTGAACATCGCCCTGAGAGCCTCATCTTTCCACCCTGGGTCAGCAGCCAGAGTCCTAAAATCCACAGCATAGTCAGCAGCACTGCGAGCACCCTGTTTGATCCTCATCAGTTGACTGAGTCCCGCCCACTCACAGGGTGGTCAAATACACTTCTTATTTCAGTCACCAAAAAAAAATAAAAAATAAAATCAAAGAAAGATGTCCAAAACCATGACGAACAAAAGAAGACTCCGCCCACTGCAACACTTCTCCCTCTAGTAAACTGACAATGTAGCAGATCTTCGCTCTGTCAGTTGGATAGGTGTGGCGTTTTTTTTTCTAAAACTAAGGTCTACTGCAGGAGGAAGCCCCTGCACTTACCCAGGTCCCCAGAGTAAGGTTTGGGGTCCAGGATATGGGTTTCTCTAACAGCTCCTGGTGGACTCCATAGAGGAGCAGGAGTGCGTGGGGCTGGCGTATGCTGTGAGAGAAAAAGAGGAAAACTGCTGTCAAAGCTGACTGACAATTTTGTGGTCCAGGGTGAGTATCATGTGCTCGTGTCTCAAAAGCTCCGGGTTTGAGAGGGGAAGCAGGTTGTTGAGCAAGGTCCAGGGAAGAAGAGATGTCCGCTGGATTCATGCTGGCCAAACCTTTCTGTTATGGCAGGTGGGTGCAAGGGGGAATCCAAATGTGGACACTTCTTTCTGGGTAACAAGTTCTATTTTGAACAGAGTGAGGATAGCAGGCTGGCAGTTTTGGAGGCAGGCTGGCAGTATCTTGGGAGGGAGAAACAGGCAGATTAGGACAGATAAAAATGTCATGGCTCTAATTGTACTTGCCAATAATGTTCCCAGAGGTGAACAATAGTCTGGCATTGGCTGGAGGTCCATGTGAGGTTTATGTAGAGTGGCTGACAAGGAGCAGATGAGGAGCAGGTGCGTGACCAGGACGAGGTGCAGGTGTGGCTCAGGCACTGGATGAGAGCATCCCCACAGGATCACGACAGACTGGTCCTGATGTAAACAACGTTTACTAATCCAGTTTATCAGATTTTTTTTTCTTTTCAACCACCCCCGGATGGCTCAACACAATAACGTACAGCTAAGGTTTTTATTTATTTTATTTTTTTTATCAATTCCTGGTTTGTGACGTCATCAGGCTTGAGAATGGGCGGCCGCCCGCCTGGAGCCTATCGCAGGATAAAGGTTCACTCACAGAGCGGTCCCTCGTCTGCTCTCCTGTCTTCGAAGATCACGCGCCATGCTGGGAGCCAGGAAGAAAGACGCCGGGACATCCGAGACGACGGCCATCAACCCCCTGAGAAACTTAGGTAAGGGTTCGAGGGCGCCGCGCGTGCGCAACCTCAAGTGACCGTTATGTTTTCCTGAAAGCAGCAGCTCCGCGTCAGTGCGCATGTTCTCTGTCCACGCTCTTGTTTATGGATATTAGAAGTGTGAGTGACAGATGATTGTATTTTTCATACAAGAGTATATAAAACTAAAATACAATTAATGCCAATAATATAGCCAATAAAACAAAAGTAAAACGTTAACCAGAGAGGAAATTGACGAACAAACTAGTTTTTGCTGTAAAAATAAATGTTCGTTATGTTCATATTTCTGAATGAATTGATATTTTATACTTATGCTTGGCTTCTTAAACTAAGGATGTTAAGTAAATATTAGTACTTACCATAGTATCAGGTTGACAGTTGTGTCGAGGACCCGCTGTCAATTAGTCTTTGTCCATCTAAACACCACTTCTGCTTGTTAGGTTAAATTATTTAAGTTTAGGTGGATTTTTAATGCAATTTAGTTAAATTCTACAATAATTGCACCTATTTAAACTAATTTCAGTTCGTAGTTCATTCAAAGAAGTTGATGAAAATTCTATTTAAAATGAAAACATTTTAAAGGATTTTTTTCTTTCTTGAACATTTATTTATGTTGAATACATCTTCTTATTTTCCACATGTTCATTCAAATGCTCTTGTTAGATTAGTACTTTCAAAATTTGTTGCAATTAACTCAACTAGTCTTCACAATGATATTCAATAATTTTGTTATGAAATCATACCTATATTTTTACGTCATATTTACTGCACCCATGAAATGTTTTTTAGAGTGTAGCATAGCTTCTGGTCACAGGGAGCTTCCCTAGCTTTACAATTTTGCATACTGACAGCACTTGTCAGTATCTTGTTGACATACTGTATGTTTCTTGTGAAAATTTCATGCATCCATCAGGCTGGACAAAATCAATTCCAAGAAAATCCTTAAGTCTGCCCAAATCCTTCATCCTAAACTTGGCTGAAAGCATCTCTTTCACATCTCTCATGACCTTTTCAATGTTTGCTGCTATTATCACATTAACAACTCAGATGATCATTTTTGTTTTATTATGGTCTGTGTCTTTGGTGTAAACACAGTGGTCTGTTGGGTTTTGTGTAACTTTTCAGTCAGATAGTCATGTAAAACTTTATTCCAGTTCGGACCAGACTGTTTCAGGCCATACAGAGATTTTTCTCGCTTACAAACCAAACATTTCCCTTCTTCACAAACTTCTGGCTGGTCCGTGTAGATCTCATAATCTATGGGAGTGTGTAAGTGAGCTGTTTTTACATCATCTGATAAAGTAACTAGTTCTCTAGAGCTGCTTTTTGCTGTTGGTGATAAGTTTTACAGTAATCTATTCCTTTCTCCTGGCTGTATGATAAAGAAAGAAATAAAGAGAAACAGGAAAACAATGGGTTGACTGCTATAAAGCATTCAACCAATAAGAGTCAAACGCTAATCAGAGAGGAAATTAACGAGCTAAACCAAATAGGCTGGGCTGTTTTTGTCCTAACCAACAAAGAACCCTCGATCACACTCTGAATGAAGCCCTTCCCTGTCCTTTTTGTATGTATAACAGGCAGATCCAAAATTTTTGCATGTTTGACAGGTCTGGCTTTCTTCCTGTTAGCATTTGGAAAGGAGTCTTTCCTGTTTCCTTATTAAAGCATTTGTTTCACACTACGGCTGCTGTTTGAACAGCATAGTTCCACAGGCTTTTGGGTCACTGACTTTTGATTAGCATAAACCTGCCCATCTTAAAAAGAGAACGGCAGCCTCTCTTGGCAGTGCCGTTCGGATGAGGTGAATATAGTGCTGACGTCTCATGCTTAATACCATTTTTTCTCAACAAAGTTTGAAAGTCTCTGCATGTAAACTCTGTGCCGTTATCAGATCGCATGCATTTTACTTTCACAAAAGGGGAAATATCAGTTAAAAATGTCTCTGTTGTGTGCAGTGCACCACTTTTTGCTTTCAAAAAATATACAAATACTGTTTTGGAGGAGTCATCAGTGAATGGCTGTACATATTTTTATCCATCAATAGACTCATTTGCTATTGGTCTTGCTATGTCTGTGTGTACCAATTGCAGGGGGGGGGGTCTCTTATCAGGATTTCTATTTTGTGTTTGTATAGATTTCCCCTGAATGCACACCTCAAATTTGTCGTCAGACTTATCTGTTCTGCACTTAAAAGTTATCCCATCTACCACATTTTGCTACCTTAGCATATCCTCATTGCAGTGATGCCACACTGCATATCGTGACAGGTGTTACATTTATCATTATCCTCAATGCCAGTTAACATGAAATGTTATGTAACTTATGCAAAGATGGATGTGCATAATGTGCATATAAAATGAAAGTAATTTTGCTGATCACTGCTGGCTCCGCAGAGAAAGTGTGTGTTTGTTTCAGCCTCGGGGAGGTGCTGCCAGTACAGACTCCTCCTGGAAGGGGGCCGTTCTCACCGGTTTATGTCAGCTCGTGAGAACTCGCTTGTTTTTGTGGGTTGGGAGGGGCTGGTGCTCAGAGTGCAGGTTTTTAGAGTGATACCCAGAAATTAGAAAACTGATCAAAATAATGCTTTGGGATTTCTTTTTGTGAGGAATGAACATTATAATACACTTAAAAGCTCAAAAAATGATTTTGCATGGTATAGGACCTTTAAATGTTCATAGAGCCCAGTAATTGTTTTAATGTTAAATTAGGTCCATCTATTTGCCTTTTTCCAATGTCCCATCATACTTTGAATGTTTCTTTAAAAAAGATTAAACCAAATATACACCAACTTCAAATTAATCTCAGTTTTCTTCTGTTTTGTCAACTACTATTGACAAAGACATCAACATTTATTTTGCGTAGCTTTGCTTGAGTGTGTACATTTTGAATGCAGGTTTACATAGACTTGTTGTAGAAAGTGGTCACTTGAACCCACATTGCTGAGGACGGGCTGGATGTGTTTAAAAGAACACAAACATGTATTCAAAATAAATGTTTGCATGCAGGTTTTATTAAGGGTGAATGGCTTTCAAATTATTGAAGTTTCTCTCGTGTTCTGCATTAGGACCTCTGACCGCATGTCTTCTTATGCAGGAATCCAGGAGGATGAGGATGTGAAAAAGATGCTGCAGGGCTCCAGCATAGTCAAGGTACAGACAGTAGAGCTCTGTCTGTCTGAGAACGGTCCTGATGAAAGGAGATCTAATCCGTCCCTCTCTCCTCAAGGTTCGCTCCCCACATCGGCAGAAGCGCAGGACTCTGCGGCTGCTGGAGGATGGAGTCACTATCTGGTGCCAGTCGCACAAATCATCCAGCCGGACCAAAGAACAACAATCCTGTAAGGCGTCTGTTTCTGCGGTTTACCTCATACGCGTGTGTCACCTGACAGTCAATGCTGAGGGCAAAAGGAACCCAAAATATAAAAAAGGTTGGAGTTTGTTGACAGATTTCAGGGAAGGTGTGGAGGAGCAGGACTTTATTTTGACTTTGAAGAAGATGGAGGTGAAGAATACAGATGCAAACTGTCACAGAAACCTGTAAATGGTCACAGAAAGATCTGAAACAAACATGTCTGAGTATAAGCTGTCCTCTGATTTATCGATAAAGTTTATTGAACATAAACATCAATCACAATAATTTCTTATGCATAAAGATCTGGGGCTTCACAAGGACCTTAGATCTGGACTCCTTAGTTTATCTCAGAACCTGCTGGTGCCCAGCTTCAGCAAAAAGCTTGAGAGTTGATAGTCGAAATGCAGATGTTCAAGAGCAGCATGGGAGAAGGTTAAGCAGCAGTTAGGGGAGGATGCTCTCCTCTTTTTGAAGCCCCTCTCTTTCTAAAAGATGTCCATCCTCTGTCATAAGATCATTGAATTTGCATCTTTTTGTTTACAAAGATTAAGAAATCATCAATACAAGCTTCTTTAAGAATTGCAAAAATAACAAAAGCAGCATTTTTAAATGAAATGTTGAGCAACTCAAATTAGGTATTTAACGTAATTTTTATATTTACGCATTTTGGATCTTTTCATTTCTAATGGCTTAAAACTTTGCTGTTCTTATTTGCCACCCTATGGGGCAAAGAGTGGGCTGAGTGGGCTGTTGGTGCCCTACCTCTGACCATCCCTCATTACAAAGACTGTGATTAATGTCCTCTTTTACTGGAAACCTCAAGGGATGGGAACCTCACAGCTGAAAGAAGCAGTAATTCTCCTGACAGCAGGCTCAAAGATTACAGAGGAGCTCAAACTCTGTGGTTCACTTATCTCAGGTTCTGGCCTTGCTCCACTCTGAGGTATTTTTTATATTTGTACACAAACAAAAGACATACTTGATACAGTATTAGTCATACCAAATTTATATTCAAAAATTACCTAGACTTCATTTTTATTACATTTTCTCAAAAACCATCAATTTAGGCAATAAGCAGACCCTCTTCATGGTTTTAGTTGTTGTGTCTACGGTCAGAGCTTAAGAGCTCTGTTTCTACCCTTCATGTTCCTTCCGTCCACTGTGATCATCTCATTGACTGTATATAGGAACTGGACTGAGTGACTCCTCCCACCTCGCATTTCAAACAGGAAGTACCCACTGGATCCAAGAAGCCAAAATCCTGTTGAGAAATAAACAGCTATTACTCGGTCATTACATCTGTCAGAATAACCGTTCTTGCTCTGCTCCCTTTTTTAACATCTTTTTTTCATATTTTTTTCTGTAGTGAAAGTTATTGAAGTTATAAACTGGCCAATCAAGTGCCTTTATAAAAGTATGTGGTCTCATGGCCAACGTTCAAAATGCTTGAATCTCCCGAGTCCTCTTTCAAGTGGGTGCTAGGCATGTGGACTTCCAACTAGACTCACTCCTGATTGGCTAGAGTGGTTGCCAGGAACTTAGAGTCAGACCAAATTGGACCAATCCCTGCTTACCGATGATGCCTGGCTCCAACACCAGCACCATCCGTATCTCAAAAAAATTTGCCACTGAATCGACTTGTTTGAACCGGAAGTACAAGCCATTTTCTTTAAGTGACATTACACTCATTGGTCAAGGTGTCATATACAGTCAATGGATCAGCCTCATTCAGTACACCTGGTTACTGCAAATGTAAAACTGGTTTTGACTCATAAGAAGAAGGGGAGAGTTGTCAACATGATTTCATTAATACATTTACAAATGGGAGTTTTGATTCAACTCCCACAAAGTTAATTTCAATACTTTTTCAGGGTTTATTTAGCTCAACATTTTATGGAGTAAAATTAACATTTTCATGATAGTTAAATAAATTATTTAACACAGAGTCACTTGTTTAACTCAATAAATGTTTTAAATTAACACAGAGTCAGAGTCACTTGTTTTGAAACAATCTTTTAACAACTTATGTTTAGCCTCAAATCTCATAGACCAGAAAAACAACAATGGACCAATTTTCCTAATTGAAGACTTTTAATGAATCAAAAAATGATGCTTAGGTATCAAGTTTCAGGATATATACAAGTATTTGAATAGTTTGTGTTGGTCAGCAATCAGATTATTTAAATACAGAGTCATACCCAGAGTGGGAGAATCATCATAGTATATCTGAAAAGCATGCTTTTTGGCGGAAAACAAGGGGTGAGTTTTAAATTAACTTCCATCACAAAAGTCATGACACATATCAGGCTCTGCTACACTCCCTCTTCAGGAGAGCAAATATCTCTGGATTTTTACACATGAACTTAAGACATTTAGAATAGGGACATAAATTAAAATATCCTTAACTGGTACCTTATCATAAGTACCAGATTTTTTATTTCATTTCCATTCTGTATTCAGATGAGTGAACGGGTTTTCCAATTTTTGAAAAGATTCATTAATTACAGATATGTTGGGGTCAGATGTGGGTAAAGCAGAAATGATGGCCTGCTTTGCATCTGAATGAAGCTTGTTAGTTCCTCCAAATCACCCATGGGGGAAGATACTAAACTGTTAAAAATGTATTAAAAATTTGGCCACATTGGATGCATACATTTTTTTGGATGAATCCCTGCTAAAACTTGAAACGTTAGTTTCTCTACTCTCTGGAACATGGGAAGAACTAGACTCTAGAATAATACTGGATAAACTTTGAGAAAGATCTATTGAATGAGATTGGTCTTCCAAACCATGTGAAACTATATTACTAAGCAAATTAGCAACAGCTGAAGTATAAACAGTTTGTTCAACTTTGCTATGAACAATGTTGAGGTGCTTTCTAAAGCCTGTATAATTTTAAAAATTGAAGCCTACAACTTGGCTCACAACAAAACAACTTCAACGTTGGTCCTGGATAATAACCATGTTCCCCTCTTATATGTGAAATCAACTGCTGACTGCGGTGAAAAACTTTCTTGCACAAAAAACATGACAATCTTGCTTAAAATGCCCTTAATTGCCCTGGCTTTTAAATCTGGGTTGTGAGAAGCACCTCCTGGCTAAGGAGTTTGGCTCTCATATCTCAAACTCTTTGTGACACCTTCATTTTACCGATGTCAATATTATGAACTGTTGTCTGCAGAAAGGTGTAGAATTGAGAAGTGCACCATCGTAAGACACACTGAAAACAAAATGAGTTTTTAAAAGTTCATCAAATGCCCCATGGGAGTGGTTTGCCTGGCAAGGGGTGAGACGCTTGTCAAAGGAGATGTACAATCTGTCAATGTTCCATTTTATGGAGTAAAATTGTTATATTCACACGACCTGTTTACCCTCAGAAACGTAACAGGAACTATAATAATCTTAAAACAGTGCACATCCAGAACTCATCCAGTCACCACCAACCCAATCAGAGCAATAAATCAACCAAACTGAATTTGGCACTATTAAACGTTCAATCACTTTCAAACAAATCATTTCTTATTCATGACTTTATTTTAGATCACAATCTTAATGGCCTGTTTTTAACAGAGACTTGGAATTCTGGTGCACCAATCTCTTTGTCAGAGGCAACACCACCCCTTTTTAATTTCACAAATAAGGACAGAAAACAAGGCAGGGGTGGTGGGACTGCTGCAATTTTATGTGCAAGCATTGGCTTTAAAGACACCATGTTCAATGAATATTCCTCGTTTGAATACCAGGCCATTGTATTTAATAATCCCGTCATGTTGTGTTTGATAGTGTACAGACCTCCTAAATATAATTCATCTTTTATTTCTGATTTTTCTGAACTACTTTCTTTAGTATACATGGATTTTAGAAAAATAATGGTTCTAGGGGATTTTAATTTACACATCGATGACCCCTCAGGAGTTCATGTCCGTGATTTTATGAACATTTTAACAGTTATGGATTTTGTTCAACATGTGAGTGTGCCCACCCACAACAGAGGTCACACTCTGGATCTCATTATTACTCACGGCCTGAAGGCCACAGTGACTTCTGTTGTGGATGTGGGCGTTTCTGATCATTCTTGTGTGTTTTTTAAAGTACACGACTGCATGATTGAGAAGCTCCCTGAGAGAACCATTAGAAGGCGCCGTCTGCACCCTGAAGTGGCTGCAAACTTTACCTCACACTTGGAAAATCAGCAACCAACTCCTCCATATCCATCATTGGACTTATCAGTACAGCATTTCAGTAATAAACTCACCGGAATTCTGGACAAAGTCGCCCCATTTAAACTACAAACTGTTAAAGAGAAAGTTCCACCTCCCTGGAGAACAGAAGATATGAAGAGACTTAAAAGAATCACAAGAAGGGCAGAACGACATTGGCGAAAATCAAAACTCACAGTACATTACCAAATTTTTAAAAACACTCTAATACATTACAATAACTCTATTAAAAAGGCAAGGCAAGACTACTTTTCAAAGTTCATAGCAGAAAACCAGTCAAAGCCAAAAATCCTCTTTGCTACAATTGATAAAATAATAAACCCAATCTCTGGCCCACCATCGACCTTTGACAGTAAAACCTGTGAGAGGTTTGCAGTCCACTTCACCACTAAGATGGATGACATAAGATCATCTATCCTTCAGGGAAGGAATCAACGACCCTGTGTTGACCTTTCTACTGCTTGTCCTCCTATCAGTGAGAAAACACTCGACAGTTTTGTCTTGATTGACGCTGCAGCACTCAGAGAAGTGATGTCCCAAATGAAAACAAAAACCTGTTCTCTTGATCCCATCCCCACCTCACTTTTTAAGTCAGTTTTTACATCATGTGAGGAGGAATTACTAAATATCTTGAACTGCTCCCTTCAGACTGGAGTCTTCCCTGCAACCCTAAAAACTGCTTTAGTGAGACCCATTCTGAAGAAGAGTGGTTTAGATATATCCGATCTAAACAACTACCGGCCGGTATCCAACCTGTCATTTTTAAGTAAAATTTTAGAAAAGCTTGTTTTTACTCAGCTGAATGATTTTATTAATGAAAATAACATTTTAGAAAAGTTTCAGTCTGGTTTTAGATCTCATCACTCAACAGAGATGGCACTTGTCAGGGTCTTAAATGATCTCAGGTCCAATGCTGACATGAAGAAAGTATCTGTACTAGTTTTACTGGACCTGAGTGCAGCCTTTGACACAGTAGACCACTCAATCCTTTTAAACAGACTTCATGACATGGTTGGAATTACCGGGACAGCTTTTAGTTGGTTTAAATCCTACCTCACAAACAGAGATTTTATTGTTAACTTAAATGATTTCTCATCTAGAAGGCACAAACTGACTTGTGGGGTGCCTCAAGGCTCCATCCTGGGTCCCACACTTTTTAATCTTTACATGCTTCCACTTGGTGATGTCATCAGGAGACACGGCATTAACTTTCATAGCTATGCTGATGACACTCAACTGTATGTAGCCGTTTCTCCTGATGACACTGGACCCCTGGATAGCCTTTTAAACTGTATTTTAGATATTAAAATGTGGATGGGAGAGAACTTTTTGCAGCTCAATCAGGACAAGACTGAAGTCTTGGTTATCGGTTCTGAAGCTGAGAGAGATAGGGACCAATTTTATCTGTCAACCCACTTTATGAAAATATGTGATACAGTAAGGAACCTCGGTGTGATTTTAGATGCAGATCTTAGCTTTGAAAAACACGTCAATAAAGTAACCAAGACTGCATTTTACCATCTCAGAAATATCGCCCGAGTGAGACCCTTTCTCTCTAGAGCCAGTGCTGAAATCTTAATCCATGCTTTTATTTCATCAAGATTAGATTACTGTAATGCCCTCTTTTCTGGGGTAAAGAAAACCACTCTCAATCGCCTGCAGCTAGTCCAGAACTCTGCTGCACGCCTTTTAACGAGAACCAGGAAGAGGGAACACATTACACCGATCTTAAAATCTTTGCACTGGCTCCCTGTCAGCTTTAGAATTGATTTTAAGATTCTTTTAATAGTTTTTAAGACTGTCCATGGCCTTGGTCCTTCTTTTATATCAGATTTGCTTTTAGATTATGAACCTCCCAGAGCCCTAAGATCCTCAGGCGCAGGCCTGCTGAGGGTCCCTAGAGTCAAGACAAAAAACCACGGCGAGGCCTCGTTTAAACACTACGGACCTCGTCTGTGGAACAGCCTGCCTGAGGATGTGAGGACCTCATCCTCTGTTGAGGTTTTTAAAAAGAAACTAAAGACTCATCTATTTAACTTAGCTTTTAATTAGATCTTAAATGTGGTATTTTTACTCTTATATTTTATATGCTATTTTATCAAATATTTATTTGTTTAATGTATTTTAGTCTTTTATATTCTAACTTATTCTAATTTATATTTTAGACTTTTTTAGGCACTAAATCATCTTATCTTATTTTAATTAATATTTGCATATTTTACCTGTTTTTATATTTTAACTTTCTTATTTTATTTCTTTTACATTTTAGACTGTTAATGAGTGTTTTCTCACGCTTGGCCGGGGTGTTAATGTTCGGGCTCGATGAGATTCTGTCCATACTTGCCCTCTGGCATCTCTTGTTCCGACTTCCCGGGCTGCCGGGCCTGGTGCGCCCATGTTTGGTGCTCTGGGCCTGGGGGTTGGGGGTCTCTGGGGTTGGGGGTACTGGGGAAGAGTTGTGCTTGTGTTGCTTAGACGCTGACGCCCCGGCCAATAGGAGGACGGGGCGGACGGCGCCTTCTGGGTTCTCTTTTCTTAAGCTCTGTCATCGCTCTTTTACTTGTGCTTGTTTTTGTGTGTTTTATTATGAGGGGCTTATTTAATTATTTTACTTCATGTGTGGGGTTTGTTTTTATTGTATTTATTTTTTTTATTTTTTTTTTTTTTAATGGAAAGCACCTTGAGCTGTCTGTGTGACATGAAAGGTGCTTTATAAATAAAATTAATTTGAATTTGAATTTGAATTTGTTCCTACCAACGGCTAAGAGGTATGACTGATGGTTCTGCTGATTCTGAAGATGGTCTTCCAAACTGCAGCAAGACTGAGGTTTAAAAGGGACATTGGACACTCAAGTCAGAAAATAGCACTGCACAAGTGAACAAACATTCAATGTTAAAGTAAACTTGCCAAAAATTTCTATCATTCACCTCTTTTCCAGTTTTACACATGCTCAAAATTAACAAATAGTAAATTACCTTGTGAATGACACCAACTTTTTCAACTGCATCAGTGGCACTGATTTTTGGAAACTTTGGTCCCCCAGGTGGTGGTGGAAGGAGATACAGTGGTGGACAAAATTGTTGGTACCCCTCAGTTAAATAGAGAAAGTCCACAATGCTCACTGAAATGACTTGAAACGTTCAAAAGTAACAATAAATTAAAATTTATTAAAAATGAAATAATCAAAATCAGCCATTACTTTTGAGTTGTTGATGAACAGAATTATTTAAAAAAAAAAACTAATGAAATAGAGCTGGACAAAAATGATGGTACCCATAACTTAATATTTTGTTGCACAACCTTTTGAGGCAATCACTGCAATTAAATGGTTTCAGTATTTGTCAATGAGCCTTCTGCACCTGTCGACAGATTTTGGCCCACTCCTCATGAGCAAACTGCTCCAGTTGTCTCAGGTTTGACGGGTGTCTTCTCCAAATGGCATGTTTGAGCTCCTTCCACAGATGTTCAATTGGATTCAGATCTGGGCTCATAGAAAGCCACTTCAGAATAGTCCAAGGCTTTTCTCTTAGCCATTCTTGGGTTTTTTTGGCTGTGTGTTTTGGAATCATTGTCCTGTTGGAAGACCCTTGACCTGCGACTGAGACCAAGCTATCTGACACTAGGCAGCACATTTCTATCCATAATGCCTTGATAATCTAGAGATTTCATTTTACCTTGCACAACTTCAAGACACCCTGTGCCAGATGCAGCAAAGCAGCCCCAAAACAAAACTGAGCCTCCTCCATGTTTCACAGTAGGGACAGTGTTTCTTTTGGTTGTATGCTTCATTTTTGAGTATACGAACATAGAGCTGATGTGCCTTACCAAAAGCTCCAGCTTTGTCTCATCTGCCCAAAGGACATTTTCCCAGAAGCTTTGTGGTATGTTAACACGCATTTTTGCAAATTCCTGTCTCGCTTTTTTATGACTTTCTTTCAACAGTGGTGTCCTCCTTAGTCGTCTCCCATGAAGTCCACTCTGGCTCAAACAACAACGAATGGTGCGATCTGACACTGATATACCTTGATCTAGGAGTTCACCTTTAATGTCTTTGGAGGTTGTTCTGGGCTCTTTGGATACAGTTCCAACTATCCGTCTCCTCAATTTGTCATCAATATTCCTCTTCCGGCCACATCCAGGAGGGTTGGCTACTCTCCCGTGGGTCTTAATTGAATTAAGAATTGAGAATCCTTAAGTATCAATACAGCATATGGCAAAGATGAATTCCTTAAATTAATATGTTAAATTTAGACATAACTATTTTAAAATTAACATGGCAAATGCAGATCAGTTATTAGAAATATATGCAGATTATATTCATTAGAAAAATCATGCTTCAAAAATCTTCATAACATAAATTGATGTAGTATCAAAAGTTAAAGATATGTAGCTTTTCTCTGAGTATGGGTCTTTAGTGTCACAATCCCAAGAGCATATTCTTCTCTAACAGCTTTGGTGGGTGTCATGGCTATGGCCGTAATATTGTTTTGTTTGTACTTTTGGAGTGTTTTTCTGTCACTGTTTTCTTTTGTTTTCTGCTGCAGTAGGAGGTCTGCAGTCTTTCTTTTTCTTCCCCTCCTACAGTTGTGTGCAGATTGGAGCCCAAAGTGTCCGGAGCACCCGATTGGATGGGGATGTCCAGGTTGGGTTTAAATACTGCCGCATCATCTGTTAGACACCCCGCCCCCCCACCCCTCTCTCTCTCTAGCTGGCAGCAACAGAGCCCACTTTGATTGATATTGTTAGAGGTATTGGTCCTTGTATTTTGATATGGTTGTTTTTCTTTTTGTAGTTTTTGAGTTTTTTCCTGTAAATAAATTCCCAGCTTAATTTCAGCCTGGGTGTTTGTGAGATTTTTTGAGTTGTTGGTCTATTTATTATGTTTCCTTTTACCTTTATGTTGCATCCTTTTACAAGCCCCTAGAAAGGGGTCTGGGAAGAGATTCAATTGGGATTACTATTGTAATAGCTAAACAGTTTCAAATTTTTTTGTGTAAAAACTGGTAGGGTCTCTTGGATCCTTAGACAAACATTAGATCAACCCCCAAAAGTGTATTAACAAAGACTACAATGGTGTAAGATTGCCTTATGTCATTTGTGGATACTGTATATGAAAAGCTTAGAGACCCCCTCCAATAAAAATCATTTTATGTGTTGTTAACATGTTCTTGTAGCATATTTCTCATGTTGGAGGGCATACATATACTATATTAACAAGAGTATTGACTCACTTGCTTTGACTTGCATATGAACTGAAGTGAAATCCCATTCCCAACCCATAGAGTTCAATATGATGTTGATCCACGTTTTGCAGCTATTACAACTTCAACTCTTCTGGGAAGGATGTCCACAAGCTTGAGGAGTGTGTTCATAGGAATATTTGACCATTAGTCCAAAAGTGCATTGGTGAGGTCATTCACCAATGGATGGATGAGAAGGCCTGGCTTTCAGTCTGGCTCTAATTCGTCCCAATTGTGTTCTATCAGGTTCAGGTCAGGAGTCTGTGCAGGCCAGTCAAGTTCATCCACACCAGACTCTGCCATCCATTGGAAGAGAAGGGCCCGCTCCAAACTGTCCCCACAAAATTGGGAGCAGAAAACTGTTCAAAATATTTTGGTATCTTGAAGCATTCAAAGTTCCTTTTACTGGAACTAAGGGGCCAAGTCCTGAAAAACAACCCCACGCCGTAATTCGTCCTCCACCAAATGTGTGATTTAGCACTACAGAAAATGTGTCTTCACTGATCTTGAGTCCAGTGGCGGCATGCTTTTACTCTACTGCAATTGACGCTTTGCATTGCTCTTGGTGATCCGTGACTTGGATGCAGCTGCTCGGCCATGGAAACCCATTCCATGAAGCTCTCTAGGTTCTGTAATTGCGCTAATCTGGAGGTCACATGAACTTTGAAGCTCTCCAGAAATTGACTGTGCATAAAGTTAGTGACCTCTGTGCGCTTCAGCACTGTTGACCCCTCTCCGTCAGTGTATTTGGCCAACCACTTCGTGTATAAGTTGCTGCTGTTCCCAATCTTCCATTTTGTTATGATAGAGCTGACAGTTGACTGTGGAGTATTTAGGAGCCAGGATATTTTACAACTGAATTTGTTGCACTGGTGGCATCCTTTGAAAGTTCCAAGCTGGAATTCACTGAGCTCCTGAGAGTGGCCCATTCTTTCACAAATGTTTGTAAAAACAGTCTGCATGCCCGAGTGTTTGATTTTTTAAACATGTAGGCAGGCCAGGTTATTAGGACACCTGATTCTGATCATTTGGATAGGTAGGCGGATTATTTTGGTGATATAGTTTGTATAAAAGAAATTAAGCCTAAAATTGCATTTCTGAATATTTCTTTATTCCGATCGTAAATCAGGAGCAGACGAAAAAAAGATTGTATTTGTGATTTAGAAAAACGTATTTGTTTTCCTCCTCTGAGTTGGCATCAGGCTCAAAACTGTACAGCTGCATAGCTCCAATATTGTTCTCCATTTTTGTTTCACCGGTAATGTTAGATTGGGGTTGTGAGGGGCTTTAAGATAGCATGAAAGCAGGCATGTCTTTGATAAAGTCTTGCTGCTCTGGGAATGCTCTTAAAAATAGGTCAAAAGGTGACGGAGTGAGTCTTTAAATGACCGTTTAAGTTCGGTATAATTACACAAGTTTTAACATTTAAATTTCCATCTTGATGTGTCTTAAAGTGTTCATGTTTTTTGATGCCATGCATCATCTTTCTTCAGTGTCAGGTCATCACAGGGATACATTGGCCGCTTCTTTTCTGTTTCTTCAAGTTGTTTGTAGGTAAAAAAGTGACAGCATACTCCATAACATGAACAGTTATTTCTGATTGCTTTGTGTGCAAAATCTCTTTTGTACATTTGACTTTAAAGCATAACATCAACATAAAAATGACAAAATCCCCCAAAAAAACTGGGAAAAGGAAACTGATTAAAAATAGATCAAATTTAAAAAAGTATGCAGGGGGAATGTATATAAAATGTGGAAGGGGAATTCAATTGTCAATATTATGAACATCTGAAAAGTAGGTTCAAACTTACATTGCAAGCTCAGTGGCCTTGTGGTTAGAGTGTCTGCCTGTAACTGGATGGTTGTGAGTTCAAATCCAGGCCTGGTCATAAAAATGGGACACAATGCCTCCCTGCTTGACACTCAGCATTAAGGGTTTGGATTGAGGGTTGAACCACCAAATGATTCTCGAGCACCAGTAGCGGTTTTAGAAAAGGGCAATACGGGCAATGGCCCGGGGCGCGGTGCCGGCGGCTCGGCCCTTGTAAAATAATCCCCGTCCCGCAGCTGCGCGCTCTCTCTCCTGTCTTTGAGAAGTTGACGTGAATGTGTGTGAAGAAGGAGAAGGGAGGGGGCGCGGGGTGAAGGGTGCAGCCTTGCGAGGTGAGCGCGGAGCGCCGCTGTGTTTGCGCATGCACCTTGCAGGATTATAAGAAGAAGAAAGTGCTACTTTCTGTCACACACCTTGGTGTGCGAAATTTGTTCTCCGCATTTGACCCATCCCCTGGGGGAGCGGTGAGCAGCAGGCGAGCTGCGCCTGCGTCTTCAAGGGGGGCGACGGTCGTGGGCCGCGGCTCAGTGCTTGATGAAAAAATAAAAATAAAAACTGTGACTGAGCCGCCATGTAGCATCCCTGGCTGCAGCTGCACGCGCTCCTGCTGGAAATGTGTGTAGAAAAGGGGGGGCTGCGGGGAATCAGTTCAACTGTGGGACGCTTCCAAATGAAGTGGCCAGGTGGGGGACAAGGGCGGGGGATGGAATCTACTTTATAAAACTTTTTTTTTAAGTCAGTCATACGGTGACATTCTATAACCTACATTTTAATAAAATAAAAAAATCATTGTTTTTTGGGTTAATTTTGTGTGAAATGTCCAAATAAAAAAATGGGAACACCAAACAATGCTGTCACTAAGGTGACAGTTGGTTTAGTCGACGGACTTGATGTCTTCGTGAAAACATTTATTGCTAAATGCAAAAAAACATCAGAAATATGGACAAAAAAAGGTAAAAGCCATCTGGTGCCTAAAGAAAGAAAAGAACAGAGAAAGAGGAGAAAAGAGACAAAGAAAATGGTATGTCCTCACAGCCACCAGGGAGTGCAGAATTATTAGGCAAATGAGTATTTTGACCACCTCATCTTCTCCCCCCATCAGTTTCTTTTACATGTAAATATTGATGAGTCAGGATAACCGACGTAGTCTGAACAGGCTTTAAAGAATATTAAAGAATATTAGCTTTAATGTGTTACAGATTCGCCATTAGCCTTGTGCACATTATTACTTCCTAGTGTAAATCTCGCAATAACAAGCAACTCACATACGTCACATCCCCTTTCATAACAAGTTGTGAAACAAATAAAACATTTTCAATAAACTAAGAAAATATAACATCCTAACTAAAAACAACATTTCATTATGCTCTTTAATTTATTCTCTGTGTTGAATAGGTAGTCTCACTTTCCTCATCCAGCTTGATCTGCCAAAATCTCTGATTAGCATATAACACAGAGAAGTATTTGGTGTTTGGCATACAAAACTCAACTCCTCCACAGTGAACTATGGATAATGATCTTATTTAATTGCTCTGTTTGGATTGCTTCATGTGCAGGTCCTGTTTACTGATCAGCGCAGGAGTTTCAGAAAGGAAACCTCGCTGACAGAGTTCTGCTTTTCTAATGATCCTTATCTGCTCCTCAGTCTCAATCATGGACGTAGAGTGTGTTCGTGAAGGCTGCCAGTTGGAGACAGTGCGCCACAAGATGGGCTTAGAATCCACAAAGCGGGGTTTGACTGTGGTCTTCAAGGGGCCACGCAAGAGTCTAGTCCTCCTTTGCCAGAGCGATGAGGAGGCCCAGCAGTGGGTCCGTGGCATCAGGACCTTGCAGGAGCGGATGGACAACATGACCCACAAGGAGAAACTAGACCAATATCCTTTTCCTGCTTGCCTTTGTTCATTCTTCTGTGAATTGAACAGACCTTAAAAGGAAATTTGTGTTTTTATGGTAACAAATCTGTCCTTTCTGATGAGAAGACTCTCATTCAGCGCCAAAGTCGCTTCCACCTTCTGAGGAGACTGAGGTCGTTTGGAGTGTGCAGGCCTCTCTTAAGGACTTTTTATGACTCTGTGGTAGCCTCTGTTATCCACTACGCCGTGGCTTGTTGGGGAGCAGGCAGCACAGACCGGGACAGGAAGAGACTTAACAAGCTGGTCAGGAGGGCCAGTTCTGTCCTGGGCTGTCCACTGGACTTTGTGGAGGAAGTGGGTGAAAGGAGGAAGTTGGCCAAGCTAACATCCATCATGGTCAACACCTCTCACCCACTACATCAGACAGTGGAGGCACTGAACAGCTCCTTCAGTTGCACACTTCTACACCCCCCATGCAGGAAGGAACGGTTCCGCAAGTCATTCATCCCAACAGCTGTAAGATTGTACAATGCCAGAGTTTAAATATGCATGTACAAACCAGTAATCATACATCCATAGCCCATCTGTATATTCTGTGTTTTTACTTTATTTATTTAATTTTATTATTACGCATAACATACATTATGTCGTAATAGTGTACGTAAGTTATTACTTTTTCTATTTTTGCACATTTTGTATTTGTATTTTTGCACATTTTGAACACCCTTCGTTCTTTTGAACATTGCTGTCATTCTTCTCTGCTTTTTGAACTGCTGTAGCAATTGAATTTCCCCAATGTGGGATCAATAAAGAATATCTCTATCTCTATTCTCTTTGCTTTCCTTGACCTTTTACTTGGATTCATGCTTACCTGAGCCGGGCAGACGAGAACCATGACGACAAGATGAGCTACGAGGAGGTGCAAAGACTGCTGCAAATGATCAACGTGGACCTGAGCGATCAGTACGCCCGCAGCCTTTTCCAGGTAAATCAGCATTATGTGAAGCTGCTCTCCTGTAAAAGATACTTTGTCCTGACGTAGTTCTGCTCCGTCAGAAATGTGATCACTCTGCTGATGGCCAACTGGACCATGAAGAGATTGAAGTATTCTGCAAGGAGCTGTTAAAAAGACCAGAACTGGACACCATTTTCATCCAGCACTCGACCAACGGCTTTGTGCTCTCCACTGATGACCTAAGGGACTTCCTGAAGGAGCAGGAGGAAGACTGCTCTGTGACTCACGCCCAGAGCCTCATCCTTACCTACGAGCTCAACAAGTGGGGTAGGATAAGTAATGTTTTGATTCAACTGCAGTTCCAACTGCATTTTGTGTTACATTAAGTATGAAAAATGATATATAAATAAAGATTGATCTGATATGACTTGACTTGACATGACTTGACTTGACTTGTCTTAATTGGATTGGATTGGATTGGATTGGATTGGATTGGATTGGATTAACAGGTCCGCTCAACATCTTTGTTTTTTACTGCAGCCCAGAAGAACCATCTGATGACCCCAAATGGGTTTACCATGTACATGCTGTCCAAGCACAACTGTGTATTCAATCCAGACCACGCCCGGGTCTACCAGGACATGACGCAGCCATTGGCTCACTACTTCATCTCTTCATCTCACAAAACCTACCTCACCAAGGAGCAGATGACCAGGAACAGCAGCACGGAGCCATATATACGGTAATCCTTCACCAGTCTGAGAACATTTTATGCCTTTATGCTTTCGGACTTCCTATACCTGCAGGAGGAGCGCTGGATTGCAATAAGCATGCACGTGAAATTTTATCACTGAAAATCAAGATGGAACAGGAAATGAATTTTTTTTATATTATTTTGAATTAAATAATTCAAAGCAGGAGTATCCAACCCCAGGCTGCTGGCCAGTACTGGCCTGGGGTATAGTTGGTACCGGGCCACAGAGGAAAAAAAAGCATGCCCCACATCTATTTTATAAATAACCTGATTCTAAAGGAAATTTCATTTTGGAAAATGGCTCAATTCTCCACGCCACATCCGACTCATTCTTGACATATTTCAAGTCGCTCTGTGAAGTGTCAGAAAATACATCTGCTTCTTTCTTAAGGCAGCTGGACTGACCACTAAATTGAAACCCCCAGGCATTCTTGGGTTTCGGAGGAATATTTTTATTCCCTAAATATTTGTCAAAGCTCGTACTGTAGCTTTAATGAATTGTATCTGTGGTTGAGGGCTGCATCTCCTCTGAATGATGGTTTGGCTCTTTGTCCCTCAGAGCTCTGAGCCATGGCTGTCGCTGTGTAGAGCTGGACTGCTGGGATGGAGATGGAGGGGAGCCTGTCATCTACCATGGACACATCCTGACCTCCAAAGTTCCCTTTGTTGAAGTCATCAAGATTATCAATGAGTACGCCTTCAAGGTAAGTGACATCTGTAAGACAGGAAATTAATATGAGCAGCTGCTGATGCACCCCCTCCCTGCAGGCGTCCCCCTTTCCTCTGATCCTCTCTCTGCAGAACCACTGCTCTGTGGAACAGCAAGCTGTCATGGCCCGACACCTGCGCTCCATTCTTGGGGAGAAACTACTGCAGCGGCCTCTCAGCACAGAGAAGTCCAAATGCCTTCCTTCCCCAGAGGTGTGTGATGCTCATAGCGACAGGGGAGGGGGAATTCACTCATTTACAAAATCCTTAGAGCAGTGAGAATGTTTATTCATTCACACACACATATCTACACGCTAGTTGCGGTTACATGTGCAAAATGTCTTTTAACAAAAGTTTACATACCCCACACTTTCGATCAGAAGAAATCATTTTGATCGTCCGGAGCACCCGGCCAGTCCTGTTGTTAGTCCAAAGCCTCTGGAGCGCCACACCATCTACGCATGATGTAAAAGCCAGCACAGTAATGACCAGCAATCAGTATACATTTTTTACAGGCACTACGAACGGATCAACAATCCGCATAACCTCTCATCTCTATCCTTAAGGAATTTTGATCCTGATGAGTCTGATGGGGTCAGAGTATTCCTAACCGCGTGTTTACATGATGCATTTTTATTCTAATTAGGTGCTTATTCAAATTACTTGTGTCAATGTAAACAGCTACTGATAGTAAACAAAAGGTTCCTGTTGGGTAATGGCCAGACTACCAGGAACAATGTACTAGTCTGTCCTGCCTTGACTCTGACACGTGTGTCTGCAGAGGGGGAACCAACTCAAATGAGTTTCAGATTTAAGTAAATGAAAAACCAGATCAGGAGATCAACCTAAGAGCAGGAAGACTTGAGGATTATTAATGTAGCCACACCTCCGCAGGTGCGTGCCATCATGACGGCAGAAACGAGAGCGAAGCCGATGGAAAGGTTCAAGCCCTTTTATTTTTATATTGCCAGACCAAAGCAGCGGCACATAAACAGCAACCCCAAGACACACCACCAAACCAGAAACGGCCAAGTGTTATATCCCACACACACCTGTTCTCTTTATATACCGTACAACGCCCCTGAACCAAATCCCCATTGGTCACATTTACGCCCCCCAAAGAAAAGATTAGTGCCCCATTAATCTGCCACTGATTTGGGCAAATGAAAAGGGTTAGAGTGTAACGCTACAGTTGAACGAGCTATCCGGCGAGGCCCAACAAGCTCAGACACTACAGGTGTCAACTGTGGGTCATCTGCTCCCACCTCAACCCCACATGCTGAGGGAAGCACTGCGGGACACACTGCACACATGGGGCAGAAGTGTCAAAAGAAGCAGCTGAAGCCTCAGTCCCACCCCTATAAGAACCAGTCCCCTGAACTTCAAGACTGGACCAAGTGCTCGGCACAAGGACACCAATCACTGAGTCATCAGCCTCCCCATTGGCATCTAACTCACCATCCTCCTCCGCCACAGGGGGCACCATCACAGCCCCACTCTGTACACTGGGACCACACAGCCGTAGCTCATTATGGTGTACATTGCAGGGTGGCCCAGGGGAGTCGACAGGTGCAACAGAGTACACAGGTGAATCCCCACCCAGATGCTCCAACACTTTATGGGGAACAGGAAGCCACACATCCTGAATTTTATGCCTTCCAATAAAACCGCCTGTTTCTCACGTACACAAGTCGGCTCTGCAGCAGGGATGCATCACTCCCTACACGACCTGCATAAGCACGACGAGCTTCTGCCGCTCGGTCCAGATTCTGGCCCGCTTGGTGATAAACCCAATGCAGTCACTCCTGATGTTCCACCACCCAAGCATGCTTGTCACCCTCAAAGTCTTCCCTAACCTGACCCAACCAAATATCGAAAGGCCTAAGTGGGGCCCTCCCAAACATCAGGAAATATGGTGAGTAACCTGTGCTATGGTGTTCGGTGGTGTTATACACATACAGCAGCTCAGGAAGGTATTTAACCCATCGTCTCTTCTGATGGGGATGCAGTGTTCTCAACAGGTCATGTAGGATCCTGTAAGCCAGCAAATATCCTTGTGGTGCAACCACCTGCAGGTGAGGGTTCTTAGAAACAATGCACCGCTCACAATTCTTGCAAAAAGCCTCCACGTCTTTGTACATCCAAGGCCAATATGTCCGACAACGGACCAGCTTAAAGGTTCGCTCTACTCCCTGATGCCCAGCTGTAGTATGCATCTGAGTGAGTACCATGTCCTTCAAAATGGCTGGCAATATGATCGGCCTGATCTGCCCCTCACGCTGTTCTCAAGACTGCCGATACAGCACTCCATAAACCTCGACATTCCGCTTCCACTGTCTTAATAGCTCTACTGCCCGGGGACTCAATTGATGCCTCTCTGTCTGGCTTGGCCCCACACCCCGATCCCAAAACCTCCTAAAGGTAGAGATCAGACCATCACCAGGCTTCAACTTCACCAGGGTCTTAACATCCAAAGTGGGAAAAATGGTAGTGGAGCTAGAGCACATCGATTGAACCTGTATGCACCTCCTGTTGCCCCACATACCACCTAGAAAGAGCATTGGCACCTGTGTTCTGCTTGCCAGGCTGATACAAGATCTGGAAATTGAACCGGGCCAGCTGAGAAACCCGTCCTTGCTCCACAGCACCAAGTCTTACACTGTTTAAATGACAAAGAGGGTTGTTATCAGTGAGGCTTGTGAACTTGTAACCAATCAAATAATCACAGAATTTTTTAGTAACTGCCCACTTCAAGCGCAACAACTCTAGTTTCATGGCAGTGTAGTTCTCCATATTCTGTACTGAACACCTAAGTCCCCGACTGGCAACTCCAACCTGTGACAAAAGTCACAGGTTGGAGTTGTCCATCCACATCTTGTGATAAAATAGCCCAGAGTCCTTGGTGACTTGCATCCAGAATAAAAGGCTTGCTGAAATAAGCATATGCAAGAATGGGTGCTGAAGTGAGGTTTTTTTTTCAAACATTGAAAAGCCTCCTCACATACGGAATCCCATAATCGCCGAAACCCATTTGTGGGGCGACCACCATTGCTTGCAGATAGCAAGGAGGCCAAGGCATGGAGAGGCACTGCCATCTTGGCAAAATTCTTTACGAACCTCCTGTAAAAATGTGCAAAGTCTAAAAAGGACTTTACTACCCTTAACCCTTGTGCTATCTTAGATGACCCCACCCTTGCATTGACGTGTTCTCCCTACCATGACAAAGGTGGATAAAGGTGGAAAGATTTCGTGTAATCACTGGACACCAGTGAGGTTCACAAATCAATGAAGAAAAAGGTTCAGCGCACTCTCTAGTGGGTCTAGAAGACCCAACTCCCAATGTTAAAGTGCCTAGGATAGCACAAGGGTTACACAGCTCGGCCTCTTCCACTCTACAACTGATTTTGTCAGGATCTGTGACTACCCCGGCAGCTGAAACCAACTATCCAAGGCAAGCCACTTCAGATTTCAAAAAGGATCACTTACAGCATGTTCTCTGACTTTAAGATTGTACTGTTTTAGACGGGAAAACACCAGATCCAGATGCTCTAGATGTTGCTCAAAGTAGAGGTGAAGATGATTATATCATGGGCAGGTGAAAGGAACAGTGAAGTGTAAGTCGCAGTCATGTCCCCATCCTCCCACAGTAAAGCTTCCTTCCGCAGCTTAAAAAAACGAGATGGCAGGATCCTGGCTGATGATGCACTTTAATTCCCGTCTCAGAACCGAGTCCCGCACATTCTCAGCAATTTAGAATGTGGTAAATAACACCAAGTGTACCTCACAGCGGTTAATTACATCAATGATCAGTACTCACGGATCGTTTCCCCATCACGTTGTCTTCTGTCAAAGAAAAGTTTCTGCAGGCGAGTCAACGAAGACCACTGTCCATAAATTTCTTTTAATATCGCCAGCAGTCCACCAGTATTTCATTTCCTGCTTAGCCTTGCCCCCAAGATGGTCATATATATTGTAGCGACCTGGGGGTTAGCCCCGCCTTCAGACCCTAAGATTCATGGGAAGTGGGGGATTTTGGGTGAAACATGAGTGAGAGGGTTGTGAGTTGAAGTGATGTCCATGCTGTTTGGGCTGTTTGTGTGTTCAAAATAAATGGGCGTTGATGCTGAAAAGGAAGCTTTGCTTCTGTGCCTATTACTTCTTGAGACTGTCCGGGGGTCGTGCGGTGTGTGGGGCACGGACAGCTCTCCAATGAAGCTGCTTTATTAGCAGCTTGGCTTTTGCTTCACCACTAAAGTGACTTACTGGCTGGGTCGTTACAATATACATTGCTTTCTCGCTCAGCTGAAAATGACGGAAACTTAACACCGAGGTTAATCTCATCTAGCCACTTGTAAAAATCTGCATATGAACCCCCGGAAAAAGTGCGGTACTTCTTCTCCTTAGGGAAGTAAATGAAACAGTCCTTCATCAGTTGATGATAAACCACCTGGTGCTCCGTCCAGTTGGGACGCCTCCGCCGCCTAACCAGACCCAGCTCAGTCAACACGTCATTCATGTTCCGCCAGGCGTCCATGGTCGCTTAGTCCACATTTATTCATTCCTTCAAAGCCTGCAGCTCCGCTCGCAGCTCCTCCATGACGACAGCGGCAAAGGGAATCCCCGGAATCCCGTGATGACGTCAGCGGCCGAACACCTGATCGAGCCGCTGCTTTGGTTTGCAAATCAGTCTCCGGCCGCCTCCACTCCTTAACGCAATGGTTCTGCTCACAGCGCCAAATGTAGCCGTACCTCCGCAGGTGTGTGCCACGACGGCAAAAACGCCCAAGTGTTGCATCCTACACACACGCCTGTTCTCCTTATATACCGCACAACGTCCCTGAACCAAATTCTCATTGTGACCAATGGGAATTTTTTTTCTTTGGGTACCTAAGAGTTACGTGTTTTTTTTTTTTTCAACTTAATGTCTGTCAAAGCATGCTCTGACCATAACAAATGAATTAGCTGATCTGCAGAGAAAAGTAGCTTTGCGTAGGTAAGCAAAAATTCAAAGCAGCTTTTCCCCGAAGTAAAAATATAATAAAGGCTCAGCTGATAAGCTTTTGTTCTAATTTATTTCATGGTAGAATGTGTACAAAATTGTAATACCATAAGCTTTAGAGTTACAGTAGGTTTTGCACGTTTTGGTGCACTTTATTGCTTTAGATGGTAGATCCACACCTTTGCGCAAAAATAAGAACTCAATGAAGCCTTCTGTGAAAAATATTCAAAAAATATATAAATTATTTGCTGCATTATTGTATAATATATGAATCTGATGTACAGATATAGTAAGAGTTCTGTAATGGACTGGCGGACCATCCAAGGTGTTGTCTGCCTTCGCCAAACAGTAGCTAGGACAGGGTCTAGCAACCTCGTGACTCCATACAAGAAAAAATTGAGTTCAGAAAATGGATGATTATATGTCAGGCTTATGTCCCCTATTTTTTTAAAACAATTCCCAAAACAAACTATTTTCTCTCATTTTGCTCCAGTTTCCACATTCATATGTGTTTTTCAATGTTTTCTTGCCAATTAGGATCTGAAGGGTAAGATCCTGGTTAAGGGGAAGAGGGAGGAGTCAGCAGAGGAGTGTTCCTCCAGTTCGTCAGACCTTAATTCTTCAGATGACGAGACCAGCGTGGCAGAAGGGAGATCCAAGAAGAAGAAAGATGGCAAAAAGGTTGGTTCTGCAGTTGTTGATTGCCCAAAGGGAAGTGACTCTTGTTCTACAGTGATTGTTTTGCGTGTGTTACTAGGCTGGTGTGTCAAAGCTGAGACCAGAGCTATCTGAGTTGGTGGTATACACCCGCAGCGTTCACTTTAAGGGTTTCGATCAAGCTGCCAAAATCTCGCCATTCCAAATGTCGTCCTTCTCTGAGAGAGAAGCACTCAAGCTTATTAAGGATTCTGGTAAGACACTTGTGCGCTCAAGTTTGTGATCTTTGAATGGGTCAATGTCCAGACTAACTGTTGTTCACCTGACCTTTCCAGGGGTCCTCTTTGTGCGCCACAATGGTCACAAGCTCAGCAGGATTTACCCATCTGGCCGGCGCCTCCAGTCCTCCAACTACAACCCTCAGCAGATGTGGAATGCAGGCTGTCAGATCGGTTAGCTTTAAACACTTTACATTTTAACCAGACACGCTATTTAGTTATTTAGCAAATGCTTTTGTCTAAAATGTTTTACAAAAAAAAGCAAACTCTGAGTCAAAGGAAGCATCAGACAATTAACATTCAACAAAATTCCACCGGTTTTGACGTCATCGATTTCACAAAGTTAAAATCAGATTGATATGAGCGTTTTGCAACAATCATTTGTGAGTCCACTGTCTTCTGAAGATAACAATGTTGATGGTTTATTAAAAAAAATTATTTAAATCCATTTTTTGGCAAAATTGTTCCGATGCAATGCATTGTGGTCTATATTCACCAATCTAGTGAGCATCGATGCACACTGGTTTTTTGCAAAGACTTCTGGGAAAGTTTTAGGCACTTGATTTGGTAATTGTAGATACAGACAGCACTACAAAATGGTGAACGCACTATGTAGTGAGTAGTGAAGGAATTCAGACACCACCTTTGTCTTCTAACTGACTAACTTGAACTGTAAAACACAGAATTTGGGTTTTAACATAAAAGACTTGCCATGTATTATTACAATTAACAGTTTTCAACTAAATCAAAATAAGTAATGCAAGAATTGCTTAATATTCCTGTATGTTTTGTCATCTACAGTGTTTTTATTTGCTAAAACATGGTAACTACAATGCCAAAAACGAGCTCTCAATTAAAATATATAATGTCTTAACTGAAAGTGTCACCAAAATCAAATTCTTAGGGGTTGTTATTGATAACAAACTAAGTTGGAAGCCACACATAAGACACATACAAACAAAAGTCTCAAAAAGTATTTCAATCATAAAGAAATCTAAACAAATATTAGAATACAACAGCAGATATTTATTGTACTGTTCCTTAATATTTCCATATTTCACCTACTGTACAGAAATTTGGGGGGAATAATTATAAGAGTTCACCACATCTTCTCTTTTTACTTCAAAAATTAGCCATCAGAATTGTACATAAAGCTGGCTATCTTAATCATACAAACAATTTATTTTATCAATCCATACTTTTAAAACTGTATGACCTTGATGATTTTTACACAGCGCAACTTCTATACAGAACCAGTGGGAAATCATTACCATTCAATATTCAAAAACAGTTCTTAGAAAATGAAGGAGGCTACAAACTGAGGGGATGTAAAAATAAATAAATCAGTGTAAATTCTTTATTTCTTTGACTAGAATGCTTGAAATAAATCAATAAATCAAATCAATGAACAGTTTTCAACAAAATCAAAATAAGTAATGCAACATTGCTTAATATTCCTGTATGTTTAGTCATCTAACTTGTTTTTATTTGCTAAAACATCAGATCAATACCTCAAGGTAACAAAAATGATGCCTTAAAAAACATAAATTGCCCCTTCCAGTGTAACTTTTATTTAAAGTGCTCTAACTTGCTCAAATGACCTCAGGTCATGGTTGGAGTATAAATTCATGTTGCATTCCTAAAATGCCAGTTAAAAGCCCATGCAGTGTGGCAATGAAGAGGTAGAACCTGCAGATTCAAACCCATGGAGCTCAGCTGGTTGAGCCCCTTTTAGAACCAGTTGTGAACTTCTAAACAACTCTGTTGTGTCTTCTTCAGTTGCTTTGAACTTCCAGACACCTGGTGAGCAGATGGACCTGAACCAAGGCCGTTTTCTGCAGAACGGTCTGTGTGGATATGTTCTGAAGCCTTCTTTCATGTGCCAACCTGACAGCACCTTCAACCCTGAAAACGTTGGAGGAGGCCCCGGTCACAGACCTTTCCTCCTCACCATTCGGGTAAGAAAGCTATGGGTGTTTCTATTATGTATACTTACATCCGTCAGAACAGTGGTTTATCATGGTCATAATGGTGGCTTTATGTTGCAAGTTAACATGGCCAGTTAAAGACAAACTTTTAACATTATATTTTTTCTTCTGCCAAACCAGGTCATTTCAGCTCAGCAGCTCCCAAAACCAGAATGCGACAAACCTAGCTCTATTGTGGACCCTCAAGTTTGGGTGGAGATTCATGGAGTTCCTATTGACAACAACAAGCAGAAAACTCATTATGTTAAGAAAAATGGTAAGAGGTTGGACTGCAACAGCAAATGCCATGTAAAAGCATTTATTATCCTTTAGGTTTCCAGTCTGCAGGCCTGCCATGAGGCAATCATATATATCTTTATATACAGTACATACCAAAAGTTTGGACACACCTTCTTATTTAAAGAGTTATATTGTTTTTCATGACTGTGAAAATTGTAGATTCACACTGAAAGCATCACGTTTTTACCAAAAAGTTCTATTTTGGTTTCTTCTGACCATAGGACATTCTTCCAATCCTCTTCTGGGTCATCCAAATGCTCTGTAGCAAACTTCAGACAGGCCTTCACATGGCTTTAGCAGGGAAACATGTCTGGAACTGCAGGATTTGAGTTCCTGGCGGCATAGTGTCTTACTGATTGTAGCCTTTGTTACTTTGGTCCCAGCTCTTTGCAGGTCATTCACTAGGTCCCCTCGTGTGTTTCTGGGATTTTTGTCAGGTATGTGACAAAACACAAACCGTGTCTGAGCAAAAAATAACTTTAAGAAATCAGTTAATTTGATAGACACGATGAACTTTATTTAAGTATTTTCATCTTGCTATGTTTTTCAAAAAATTTGCATAAAACTTTATATAAACAAGTTTTTTTTCTTTATACTTAAATGCAGTTTTACACAAACACCAATATGGTTTTCATAGACATCATTCTACTTTGATAAAGTAGTACCTAATTGATTAAGTTAATATGGCACTCAAAAATAATTAGTACATTTTAAGATCAATTAATCATCAGAGTTTATTACTTTTATTACTTTGCCCACAAAGGTGAATCTCTCCTGGTTTTGTAGCAATTGGACTTAATGACATTACCAAATGCTGTTGGATCTGAAGTTTCTGGTGGGGGAAAAGGGGTGGCAGATCACCATAAGCGGCTTGAAAATGAGGGTATCCTGTAGAGTTGATCAGAGGGTTATGCGAATACTCAGTATTAGGAAGCTGAAATAATCTCCTGAGAAAGACCATGTGTCCAAAATAGATGTTGGGACACAATTATTGATAGTTGTTTGGCTGAAGTTAATTTCTGCAGGGGCACAGCTCGAGCCAGTTTAGAGAATCTGTCTACTAAGGTCAGAATGACAGTTTTACCTCTAGGACTGGGTAGTCCTGTGATAAAGTCCATGGCTACATGGGACCAAGGTCTGCAGGGCACAGGTAGAGGCTGTAGGAGTCCTGCAGGTGGGGTTCTAGGAGCCTTTACACTGGCACACCCGGGGCAAGAAGAGATGATGGCCCTGATTTCTGAGGACATGGTAGGCCACCAAAACCATTGAACCAAAAGAAAACAGTTCTCTTGATTCCGGTATGGCAGGGCAAACAAGATAAGTGCCCCAACTTTAGGACTGCAGGACTAAGGTGGGGAGGTAGAAATAGACAGCCAGCAGAGCATCCCGCAGGTATGGTGGAAGTATCTGGAGTTGATACCTCAACTTTGCGCTCCAAGGCCCAATGAGTGGCTCCCAGCACAAAATGAGAAGGCATTATAGTGGAAGCTGCTGCAGAACTCTCAGAATCCTCCACCAGCTGGAACTGGTGAGATGGGAACTTTAGTGTTCTTGCTGCCCGGGCCGAAGGGAGAAGTTAAACCAATCAAAGAACAAGGTCCATCTCACTTGACACAGGTTCAGTCATTTGGTAGACTAAATATATTACAGATCCTCGTGGTCAGTCCACACAAGAAATGGTTGCTCAGCCCCCTCCAATCAATGGCTCCACTCCTCCAGAGCAGATTTAATGGCCAACAGCTCCCTGTTCCCTATGTCATAGTTTCCCTATCCAGGAGTGAGCTTGCAGGAGAAATATGCGCAAGGATGAACTTTATTATCAGACGTCCTCTGTGACAACACAACTCCCACTCCTTACTCAGGCACACCCACCTATACAATAAGTTGCTTCAAGGTGTCAGGCTGTGTCAGGATAGGAGCCACAAAGAAACGTCTTTTCAGCCTCCTCATCCCAGACAAATGTAGCTTAGCTGAGGGGAGTCTATGAAGGGTTGCAGCCACGCTACTAAAACCTCGGATAAAAGGTCTTTAGAAATTTGCAAACCCAAAGAAGCGCTGACGCTGTTTGCGTCCAGAAGGAACAGGCAACTTGAGAACCGCTTAAACCTTGGCATTGTCCATCTGCATAAAACCAGGGGACACCATGTGATCAAGGAACTTAGTTTGTGTAGTTTGTGATCTCGAGAACTCCTCTTGGACTAAATGCCTTTAGTCCAAGAAGAACGACAAGGTACTTGAAATGACCACCAGGGATTTTAAAGGCAGTCTTTCACTCATCTCCCTCCCGTATGCGGACCAGATGGGAAGCACTCCATAGGTTCAGCTTACTGAAGATCTAGGTCCTTCTCACAAGATTAAAAACAGTCTGCAACAAAGGGAGGGGATAATTGTTTGGAACTGTGATGCTGTTCAAACCCCTGTAGTCAATGCAGCGCCGCATGCCCTCATCCTGCTTACCTAAAAAGAAGATTTACCTCGTACCATGCAGAATATAGCACCCAGGTCATGATATGCAGAGGGCACATTACTCAGATCTGGAGGTTGAGGAGGAGATGTTTTAACAGAGGAACAAACAGTGGTAGTAGATGAACACTTCAGCAGACAGAGTTCCAGGATAACACATGAGTAATGTGTCTGTGTCTGTGTATGCGTCTGCATAACCATTGAAAACTTATAACCACAACATAAAACCTCATGAGTTCAGAATGGTCATGAGACACAGTCACTGTAGCGTTCAGTCAGTGCAGTAACCTTGTGTGTGAATCTGCAGTTCAAGGCGAGAATGAGTAAAGCAGGAGACAGAGGCTCAACAGGAATCGTTATTTTGTTCAACACAACTCGATAACGCAAGTTGCCATCTGAGCCAGAGTCAATCAATGTCTTGAACTTTTGCACTCTAGTGTGTTCCATCAAGACCTTAATTGGTTTTCTTGAAGGAGGAGAAAAGGAGAAAAGGAGAAAATACAACTCACCATCTCCCTCCTAGATCTGGAGATTCCCGTAAAAGTGTGGAGAAAATGACCTGACTGACTACACTATAAACATGGCCATGCTCTTTCGCTCAGTGGGAGAGAGGTGTCCGGATCACTGCTGCATGAGTTCTGGAGGAGGTGTAGAATCCTGACAGGCGTTGGAAAGAAATGGTGTAGATCTCACATGGACCGGACTGGAGACTGTTGAGAAGTTGAGAGGAAAAAACTCAAAAAGTGCGTCACAGCTTGGCTCCTCTCTCCCACTTCGCTAAACCTCAGCACCTGCCCCAGCTAGTTAGAAAACTCAGAGCAAAAGCCACTTTGCTCTGCTTGGAGACAAAATCACTGGTATGAAAGTCAAAGTGGAGCCGGTAAGAAGAGAAAAACGGCCGGGAGTCGTCAGCAGACCCATCAAACGGTTCGGGAGCCCTAAGTCGGAAGGAAGGCGGGGGGAAGATGGAGGAGCATGTTCCAGTCTTGAGAGATGATCTCGACTCGAACAAATCCAAAAGGTGAAGAGAATTTATTAACAAAGGCCAGAATATTACAACAATGACATACATGCCCATGACAAGCTCAGCAAAAGATGCCTTCCATACCAAACCCTAAATAAGATGATTGGAGGCAGCTATGTCATCTTATGAGGAAATACAGCCAACCTGCAAAGAAGGAACCAAGAGGGCTAGGATGACATAACTAATTATTTCACAAATAGAAGTGGGTTTGCTTGTTTTAGGGACCATAGTACTTTTGTTTTGACAAAGCTAAAATAAATAATTTAGCTGATGTTTTTAATATTCTTTGCCCAATATTTTTTGCTGATGACAGAACTCTTGTATTCTTTTATTAAAATGTTGACTCACTTATGAAGAATGCTAATGATGGCTTGGCTGTCTATGCTTTGTGGTTCAGACATATTAATATAAGGAAATATAACTTTATCATCTTTAGTGGCAAACAGAGAAAGATTCATCTAAAATTATAAAGGAATTTGTTCAGATGCCTCAACAGATTTTATGGCATTTTTGTTCTTGAGACTTTAAACTAACCTGATTGGATCCATAAACAAAATCCATAAATCTATTGGTATAATAATTAAGGTTAGTCATCTGGATTCCATAAAATGTCTTCTAATTATTTGTTTCAGTTTGATTTATCCATATCTGTCTTATTTTAGTTTGGTTTTGACAGTTTTTGCAAAAATACTTTGTTTAGTGCTGTCGTGCGAGTCATCTTTTTGGTTGACTAATTGATCATGAGCTGTAATTTGTTAATCGAATTAATATCATTTTAATCTAAAATATTTTTAACCTAAAAATTGCTATGAAAAGCCTTCTTTAGAGGTATTATCATTAAAATGTGTGACATTGTGGCACAGTAAGTGATCAACATACAGTTAAAATAGTGGCTTTATGAAAAATTTATTATAACAGACATCCAACCTTTACTGTTACACAAGTAGCTGACTTTGGAGGAATTTAACAATTTAGACATGGGACTTTGTTTATGTGAAACAAACCTTTACTTCATCATCTGGATGAAAACAAGCGATTAGAGGTGAACTTTCCCTCTGAAACGATACTTTGTTTAACTTCTCATGACCATCACTTTCATCAGAAATAAAAGAGAGAAAGTCGAGTGAAGCAGATGACTCACATTGGCTATGGATGGCTGCAGTCCTGCAGCAGCCCAGGCTCCGTCCTTTTTTGTCATTATCTTTATATTAAGGATGTGCAGGATCATAAAGGATGGGGAAGTTCTGGACCTCTGTGATCCACCTTTCATCATCCATGGTGTTAAATGACCAATATGATGCTCTCCCACACACTTTGTGACCCTGTGTCAATGAAAATGATGCAGTGTTTACACCACGGTGAAAACATAGCGAGTACAGTGGAAAAAAACGTTTATTTTGAAAAATGTACTGGATGCACTTTACACTCACTTGCATGATTTCCATTTTAGGTTATTTTAATTCGCTTTCACATAAAACTTCACATAAAAGTGCCAACAAAACAGATTCAAAGCGCTGGAGAGGCCGGACTTGCTGCCATGCAAGTGCATGTCCTACTTTCAAATTACATAAATACTCTGGCAGCTGTACCGGAGCTGGACTGGATGCAGTGTGAGCCCAATCATTTATAATTCATTTTTTTTGTAATGACCATGATATGAGCGGGATGATGCCCTTGTAAGTATGCATTATCTGACATGAACAGACTTCCCGGAAGCAGCCAACTAACAAAACGCATCTTGTTCATACTTGCATTTTGATGAACTTTGTAATAAACATCTGACTATCACTGTTTTATAAATGTATTTTATATTGTTTGAGTTCTTTATAATCGTTGTGCAAATGTATTATGGAGGCTTTAAATAAGTTTTACAGGATTTGCTTTGTCTCCCCCCGCACTGTATTTAATTTTCTTTTCTCAGTTTTGCATCCACTGTTAGAAAAATCTAATTAAACCATATATATTTCACTCAGGCCTTAACCCACAGTGGAACTGCACCTTGAATTTCACCGTCCGTGTTCCCGACCTGGCTCTGGTCCGCTTCATGGTGGAGGATCATGACTACACGTCAAGCAATGACTTCCTAGGACAATACACGTTACCTTTCACCAGTATGCGGTCAGGTGAGAGACACATGAATGTTACAAGTTGGGGTTGTGCCTTCATTGAGGTTGTGGTAGACTGACCTTTTGTTCTTACAGGTTACCGACATGTTCCCTTGTTTAAGCTGGATGGGTCCAGCCTTTCACCCTCCACACTCTTCATCCATGTGAAGTTCAGCACCTGTCAGAGCAGTCCATCCAGATCCTAAGCTGCTTCACCAGGGAGGTTACCAGCCAAGTGTCAAACCAAGAAAGTCTAACCTTGCCTCCACTCGCACAGCAGCTGACAGAACCAACTAACGTGGATGCAACATCTGGTTTTTGTACTTACAGAAGTCATATTCCTCCAGCAAAAACCTTTAACTATTTTTATTGTAGTAGAAGGGCTTATGTTATCTTAGTTATGCTTACATTTATCAAAAGAAAGGGAACACTATTCAAAATTCTAAAGCTGTATTTTTCCTGGACATATCCAGTGACTTGAGTGAAAAACCACAGTCACTGTTACGGTGAAAACTTGAAGACTGGGCAAAAAAATTGGCAACTCTGTAAGAAGTCTTTTCTATATATCCCAATAGAGGTGTGAAAGAAAAGGTCTGATGCAATATTTGCACAACTTTGACTTTCTGACCAAGCCTCTTCCAACTGTAGGAACATGCATTAGCATCTGGTAGCGACAGTCTAGTGTGAACCTCATATGCTTTTTTTCTTTTAACTTGTTCTGTCCCACGACTGAGTGAACAGATGAGAGCTGAAGGCCATTTCTGTTGGACAGGTTTAACTTTTACAAAAAGAGTTTATGTATGTTGGGATAGTCAGGGTTGTTTTTTTTATTATATTTTATTTAATTGTGTAACAAGGGTAGACTGTTTTATTTTTGTGCTTATTTGTTTTGAACTTAACTAAATCCTGATCATTTTTATATACCGTATTTTCCGGACTATAAGTCGCTCCAGCCCAAAAATGCATTATAAAGTAGACAAAAACACAGATAAGTCGCACTGGACTTTAAGTCGCATTTTGAAGGGAAATCTATTTGACAAAATCTAACCAAGAACTAATAACTTGCACAACCTCATATGACATAATCATAGCAGAATGTTTATCTCATAATTTCACAGTAATTCTTTCTCATACTTATTTATTTATTCCTTTATGAAGCATCATTGGCCAACTAATACTCTGTTTTCATCCTGTATTTGTAGAAACAGTTGTCATTTTTACTGCATTTCTGAATCTATGAAATCATTGAAAAATAGAATATTATGTTTTTACCCTTCAAGATCTTGCTGTATAAAAAGGTTTGCTGATTCTCTGAGTCACTTAACATACTCTTAGCCCTTAACATACCTCATGCATCAAATTGACCCAGGAACATCATCTCTGTTCCTCACAAATGAACATAACAGGAGGGTTAACAATGTATTTATTTCAATTTATTTCTAATATTAGTCGCTGCGGATTATAAGTCGCACCCCTTGCCAAACTATGAAAAAAGGGCGACTTATAGTCCGGAAAATACGGTATATTTAATGAAATGTTCATTTTGTTCATAATCAGGATGTACATTTATTTCTGAGTGCTAATACCTGTACTTTCACTTTGAGATAATTTTCTACTTTTTTGTGCACAACCCCCTTCCTCTCAGTCAGTGTTGCCAGATTGGGCGGTTTTAGTTCTAAATTTGCGAGTAAAAATGGCTTTGAGCGGGTATGCATAATTTGGGCGGTCTTAGGATCGGTTTGGCGTTTTTTTGCCCCATGAATATTTACTAGTGGACTACGGTAGGCTGTGCGGCTGTTGGAGTCTTATGTACTGATGCTCCGTGAACGCACCAGGTAGAGACGCTTAATGGGCTCTGTCATCTAACCTGTTGTTGGGGATGTGCAACGCCCCGCCCCGCCTCTTAGAAATTGTCTTCTTTAAAGCTTAATACCGCAGCCGCGTGTGGGAGGAGCTACCAGCTAAAGTTATGGTCTGATAACTTCATGGAGCAGTGTCTTTGTATATCAATGCATGGTAGACACGGAGAATGTGGAGAGATCGGGTTTATTATTTTGAAGAGTTCTACTTGGTAATCATGTTCCATGATCCATGTTTGAGTTCATGAGATCATCCCAGAGAAAGTCTCTGCTTCAACTCCCGCAGTGAAAGCATCATTAACTTAATCTGACGGCCATGTTTCCATCTCTCTGACAGAGTTTGAAGCCGAAGCCCCTCCCCCGCCTCTCCACCTGCGTTTCCTCTCTACCTGTTCATATGTTCATATCCTCTGCAGCTGAGAGTTGTTTTCCCCCGCGCTTAACAGTGTGTTCTATACAGAGAGCGCAAAATACAGTCATCATAGCAGCAGGTTGACACGATAGTCGGGGCGCTACAACGCAAGCGCAGCACAAGGATGAAAGAGCCACACGCAGGTTACAGCGGGGATAGAGCGGGTCAATAAAATGAATGGAAGAAGGCCGGTCCACTGAAGAAATATTCAATACTGTATCCCTTTTATTAATAGACTGAACCATCTTTATTTTGAGAAATCTTTTATGGTAAAAATCACAGCATCGGGTGCTAAATCAGTCCAGTACGGGGGAAAAAATCACACCCGTGTCACGTGCTCCCACGACCCCCGTTGGGCGGTTTTTGCCTGGGTCTGGCGGTTTTCAGATGACTTTTGGGCTGGCAAACTAATTCTTTTGTTCTCTGCTTGCATTTTGAATTTATTTTGTGGGTTACTGCTGAAAATGCAACAGAAAATGTGTTAAATTGCAATGTTAACTATATATGGTGATAATGCATTAGTTTCAGTCTACAGCAAACCTTGCAGATTTGTTTGAGGTTTGTAAAAGACACGTGTGGACAGGTTTTCTGATTCCTGGATCCTGCGATCCCATGTGTTTGACCAGGGAACTGCATGCCACCGAGTTATCTTTATTTTCTGTTTGATATGTCCCGGTATGGACTCTGTTTCATGTGTTGTTACATAATTGATGTTAATGATGGTTGTGCTGAATATTATATTAAGTTACATGTTTTTTTAACATTTTGAGAGCTTGCAAATATTTTGGTTCTATTTTATTTGTATATTTGTCATCAAGGAAAATAAATGCTTTACGTTTTTTTTTTTTATCATTATTATCATTTTGTGAAAGTTAGTGCTGAGACAACTGAGAGGAGGATACTGTGACCCCACGTGTTTGACCAGGGAACTAAGTGTCACAGAGTTTTCTTTATTTTTTGTTTGATATGTACAGATCCTGCTGTTGTCATCAATAAAAAAGGGTATCAATCAGCAGATGTTTGGGAACAGACTCACCATTGTTCCAGCAAAACAAGAACCCAATGCAGATTTCTAGGCAAGGCAAGGCAAGTTTATTTGTATAGCACAATTCGTACACAAAGTAATTCAAGGGGTCAACGGATGTGCATCACGAATTAAATTCCAACCAGGCAGATACACGCCCGTTACATTTGTTACATTTTATGCTTTAAGTATTTATATACAGTACAGACCAAACGTGTGGACACACCTCATTAAAAAAGTTTTCTGTATTTTCACGACTATGAAAATTGTAGAGTCACACTTAAGGCATCAAAACTGTGAATTAACACATGTGGAATTATATACATAACAAAAAAGTGTGAAACAACAAAAAATATGTCATATTCTAGGTTCTTCAAAGTAGCCACCTTTTGATTTGATTACTACTTTGCACACTCTTGGCATTCTCTTGACGAGCTTCAAGAGGTAGTCACCTGAAATGTTTTTCACTTCACAGGTGTGCCCTGTCATGTTTAATAAGTGTGATTTCTTGCCTTATAAAAGGGGTTGGGACCATCAGTTGTGTTGTACAGAAGTCAGGTGGATACACAGCTGATAGTCCTACTGAATAGACTGTCAGAATTTGTATGCATTATAATTTGTATGTTGTTAGAATTTGTAAGAATTTGTATTATGGAGGGTGGACTGGGCCTGCCAAGTTTCAGAACCTACTACTTTGCAGCACAACTCACTGCAGTTGTGACTTGGAGTAGAGCGGAGGGAGAAACTGGATGGAAGCAGATCGAACAAAGTACTTCTAAAGGAGTCTCTCTGGCAACTATCCCATTCCTTCATCAAAAAATAATTAAAAAATTAATATTAACAATGAATGGATTCGTCACACTGTGAAAATCTGGACGACAGTTAGAAAAAAATTTGGAGGACCACAGTCAATTGCAAGAGCAATGCCAATTTCTGGCAATATAGAATTTCTTCCTTCGGTATGGGACAGTGGTTTTAAACGTTGGAAAGACAAAGCCCTTTGCACACTTAACCAATTATTTAAAGAAGCAGATATTAAATATTTTTCACCGTTAAAGGAACAGTTCTCACTCCCGTCCAGTGATCTTCATTAATATTTCCAGATTAGACATTATATCATGAGTCATCAAGAAAAAGGTTTAATGAGTAAAATGTCCAACGCAATTAAAGAATACTTTATAAGTATTCAGGAAAAAGATTTACGAAATAAGAAACATGTTTCAAATATCTATAAGAGACTTGTGATGAGGGATACGCAGAACACATTGTATGTCATAGAAAAGTGGGAGCTGGAACTAAACACTATTATAGAAGATGATGTGTGGGAAGATCTGTGTGCAACATGCCATAAAGGACTTAACAGTCAAATGTGGAAAGAATTCAACTGTAAATTAATGATGAGATATTTCAATACCCCTCTAGTCATTTCTAGACTTCTGAAATCACCCTCATTGCAACTCTGCATGAGAAAATGTGGAAAAGTGGGAGACCTGACACATGTTTTCTGGGACTGCCCTGTAAACCAAGACTACTGGAAGAGTATAAAGGCAGAAACAGAAATGATGTTACAAACAGATATCCCTTTTGAACCACTATTATTTCTACTAGGATTTACTAAAAAAGCAGAGTTAAATTCGGAACAGTCATACATCTTAAAGATACTCCCTCTAATAGCCAAAAAAATTATTACAATAAACTGGAAAAAGGAAGAGGCACTCTCAACTCAAGCAAGTATATTTAATGGAGCGAATGACGGCAAGTTTACTGCTGAAAATGGACGAATTTACCCAAAGATGGGCTTGTGTTGCAAAATACATTAGAGACTAGAAAGTGGTTGTTAAAATGTAAAGGTTGCACTATAAAGGATCCTATTTAATTTAATTTCACAGAATTTGTTTATCTTATTTTTGTTGTGATTATGACTGTTTTATAATTTGGGTTAATGTGAAGAAGCCATCTTTATATGTAATAATACCTCTGCTCACGTTGTACCCATGTTTGTGATGTTCTACCAAGGAATAAAAATTCAATAAAGTACAATTTCAAAAAAGGAATTTGTATTATGGCAAGAAAAAAGCAGCTAAGTACGTGTAAGTAAGTGGCCATCATTACTTTAAAAAAAATGAAGGTCAGGCAGTCCAAAAAATTAGGAAAATTTTGAAAGTGTCCCCAAGTGCAGTCACAAAATCAAGCGCTACAAAGAAACTGGCTCACATGCGGACCGCCCCAGGAAAGGAAGACCAAAAGTTACCTCTGCTGCAGAGGATAAGTTCATCCGAGTCACCAGCCTCAGAAATGGCAGGTTAACAGCAGCTCAGATTAGAGAGCAGTTCAATGGCACACAGAGTTCTAGCGGCACACACATCTCTACAACAACTGTTAAAAGGAGACTGTGTGAATTAACTAGGAAACCACTGCTAAAGAAAGGCAACAAGCATAAGTGGCTTGTTTGGGCTAAAGAACTCAATGAATGGATACTAGAACAGTGGGAATCTGTGCTTTGGTCTGATGAGTCCAAATTTGAGATTTTTGGTTCCAACCACCGTGTCTTTGTGCAACGCACAAAAGGTGAACGGATGGACTCTACATGCCTGTTTCCCACCGTGAAGCATGGAGGAGGAGGTGTGACGATGTGGGGATGCTTTGCTGGTGACATTGTTGGGAATTTATTCAAAATTGAAGGCATACTGAACCAACATGGCTACCATCTTACAGCGGCATGCTATTCCATCCAGTTTGCGTTTAGTTGGACCATCATTTATTTTTCAACAGAACAATGACCCCAAACACACCTCCAGGCTGTGTAAGGGCTTTTTGACCAAGAAAGAGAGTGATGGGGTACTGTGCCAGATGACCTGGCCTCCACAGTCACCGGAGCTGAACCCAACCGAGATGGTTTGGGGTGAGCTGGACCGCAGAGTGAAGGCAAAAGGACCAACATGAACAGACTGTTAATGGATTTAGGGGTGGGCGGATGGATGGATGGATGGATGGATGGATGGATGGATGGATGGATGGATGGATGGATGGATGGGCTCTCCTTCATGTGGACTCCGAGGAAGTGAAAATCTGCCACCCTCTCCACGCAATCCCCTCTGATGAATAGTGGCATTATGCCCTTCTCCTTCCTGTAGTCTATGATCATTTCTTTGGTATTTGATGTGTTGAGGAGGGGGTTGTTTGTTGAACACCATATTGACAGCTATTCCACCTCATCTCTGTAGGCAGATTCGTCCCAGTCAGAGATGAGCCCCACCACTGTGGTGTCATCAGCGAACTTTATGATGGTGTTGTTGTGAATTGTGAAATTGTGTTAACAATTGTGTTTAGACTGAATAAAGGTTGATGTTATTTATGTTATTTGGATTCTAAGTACATCGAAAGCCAAATTGTTGGCACGTATTAGTCTAGTCCCAGCCCTTCCTCCGGGTCCGTGCAGCCGCACGTATTTAGAAAATTCTGAATAAACAGTCCCTTGAAAAAAATAATAATGATAATAAAAGCACGTTTAGAAAATCATCTCGCTCTAGCCTTGTTTATTTACAACGGAACATGCTATTTCTTCTTCTACGGCCATTTCCAAAATCTTAGATAGCTCTGCGATGTCAAAATGATTGATTCCGATCAAAAGTGTTGCATATGTAAACATTTGTTATAATTGGATAAAGTTTTTCTTGGCCCATCTATACAGTTCAGTTCTAAGCCGATCTTTAATCTGTTCAAAGACATTTTGCACATTTAACCACAGCTACTGAGTTACTGCTGTTTTTGAAGTCTGGGTGTGCTGTCGCATCTGGGACATGTTCTTGGCAAAACTCCACTCTTCCATTGACTTGGAGCCTCTCAGACATCATCTCAGATGTTGAAGCTTCAGGCATTACGGTATTTATTCAAAGTATTTACTCAGCAACAAATTAAGGCAGTCTGAAGTGAAGAAATATTTCAGGGAAACACTGTCAAACCCTCTGTCTGCAGTTAGGTCAGGAAGGGCAGTGGTGAGTCCTAGAAACTTGGGTGTGAGAAGATTAAAAAATATTTCTATCCATATAAACCTAAAGTTTATATGGATAGAAATATGACTAAATGTTGGGCAAGATTCCTCTCACTGACTGGGACCCCGACAGTTGACGAAACTCCAAGGAACAGACCAGGAGTAATGAGTACGATTTGCATCACAGTAAAATGTGTGGTGAGAACAAGAATCCCAAGGTAGTGGACTCTGTAAAGAAATAAAAGAGGACTAAACTAGTCAACTTCAGGGCCTGAACCGAATAGATTGAGCTGGACGTAAATTTGATCTAAAGTAATGCCAGTTTGGGGCGTGAGCTTGACAAATTTGTTTCAATGAATAATGAGTGTATGTGTGTGTTTGACTTTTCCCCTCCCCCTCGTAGGTTATCTTTCTCTGACACACACATCACCTACTACACCTGGCTCTTTTTGGTTATACTCATCAAACATATCACTTCGGGACTTTTTGTCTTTTACTGCTTGCTCCTGAACTTCCTTAACATCTGTCGACTTTGTGTTTGTCAGGTTCAGGAATAGGTAGAACTCTGCCATAATCATTTGATTCAACTTGTTTGCCTTTCTTGCTTACAAATTTGACAAGTCGATGTTTCTGAACTTTTTCAGTATCAGGATTATAAACCAAATATGGTAGGCTGGACCGTTTTTGTCATAGCAACAAAGATGTCATGGCTACAGAACACTTTCGGACCCAGATGCTGGAACCCAGAAGAAACACAGCGGGAGACGAGCGTGGTAGGTAAGAGATTTAATGGTAGATTCAGGAGGCAGAGCGTGAGCAGCACTTGAGGTAGGTCCCTGGCGTGAGGCAGATGTTGATGGCGTCACTGGTGGGTTCCTCCGCAGGAATGTGCAGCCGTCTGAAGTGGAGGTCCGAGGAACAGAGGCGATTGCAGAGGCTCGAGGTGTGACAGCAGGAGAAGACAGAATGGGGGATCCGGGCTGAGGCTTATTCTGGCGACCACTCATGGTTATGGATTCCATCAGGGGCAACGGACTGGCAGAGAATGATGATCCTGGAGCTCCTTAAGGAGACAGGTGAGGGGATGAGGTAAGTGGTTGCAGCCAAGCGGAGAGGAGAGGGGGAGGAGTCTGACAGAGGCACCTATCAGTACCCCCCCCCTCAACGACGGCCTCCAGGCGCTCAAGGGCGGTGATCCGGGTGGGCTCGGAAGAAGTCCTCTATGAGCAAGGGGTCCAAAATCAGCGAGAGGGAGATCCAGGAGTACACCTCTGGACCGTAGCCCACCCAGTCGACCAGGAACTGGAATCTGCAACCCCGACGACGGACATCCAGAATCCGGTTGACGTCATAGGCCGGAGCGCCGTCGATGATACGGGCAGGTGGTGGGGAAGAGGACGGCGGGCACAGAGGACTGTCATGGACTGGCTTGACCTGAGAGATGTGAAATGAAGGATGAATTTTCAGGACTTTGGGCAGATGGAGACGGACACACGTAGGGTTGATGAGTCTGTCTATGACATAGAGACCAGTCCTGTTGATTCTGTGCCGCTAGACAGCGGAGAGCTGCCTCCTGTTCCTGGTTCGCTCTCTCCACTTGGCCATTAGACTGGGGATGGTAGCCGGAGGTGAGACTGACCATGGCCCCCAAGGCCGAACAGAAGGCCTTCCAGACCTGAGAAGTGAACTGGGGGCCACGGTCGGAGACTATGTCAACAGGGATGCCATGGTGGCGAAAAACGTGGTTGACCATAAGGTTAGCCGTCTCAGTGGCTGTAGGGAGTTGAGGAAGGGGAATGAAATGAGCCATCTTAGAAAAACGATCAACAACAGTGAGGATGACTGCGTTACCGTGTAACTGGGGAAGACGGGTGACGAAATCCATGGCCAAGTCAGACCAGGGGCAGTTGGGAGTAAGAAGGGGATGGAGCAGACCTGCTGGAGCAGAGGATGAAGATTTAGACTGGGCACACGTGGAGCAGGCTGCGATGTACTCCCGCACGTCTTTTTCCATGGCAGGCCAATGGAACCTCTTACGGATGAGACTCAGGGTCCGGTGCACTCCCCCATGGTAGGCTAAACGGCACGTATGTCCCCAGGTGATGACCTCTGAACGCAGTTCAGCCGGAACGCACAAGGTGCCGCTGGGGACAGGAGGATGGTCGTTGAGGTTACTCAGGGCTTGGAGTACCTTATTTTCGATATCCCAAGTAAGGGCTCCGATGATGCAGGTGGACGGCAGGATATTGGAAGGGGTGTGTTCAGAAGGGCTGTATTTCCGGGAGAGAGCGTCATGCTTGACATTACGGGATCCGGGTCTGTAAGTGACTGTGAAATCGAAGCGGTCGAAAAAGAGACACCAGCGAGCTTGCCTAGAGTTGATCCTCTTGGCGGAGCGGAGATAGGCCAGGTTCTTGTGGTCGGTCCATACGATAAACGGCTGCTCGGCTCCCTCCAACCAGTGACGCCATTCCTCCAGCGCCAGCTTGATGGCGAGTAGTTCCCGGTTCCCGACATCATAATTCTGTCCTGCTGGTGACAGTTTGCGCAAGAGGAAGGCACAAGGTTTCAATTTGCCTGTGGTGGCTTCCTTTTGGGAGAGGACCCGAGTCCGACGCATCCACTTCGACAATGAATTGTCGAGATGGGTCAGGTTGGATGAGGATGGGTGCGGTTACAAAAAGGTTTTTAAGCTTGTCGAAGTCTTGTTGAGCTTCCGTGGACCAGATGAAAGGGCGATCAATGGATGTAAGACGAGTGAGGCGATGCTGCTATTATTTCTGATGAAACGTCTGTAAAAGTTCGCAAAGCCTAAGAACTGTTGAAGTTTCTTTCTATTTTCAGGAGGTGCCCAGTTGGTGACCGCCTCAATCTTAGAGGGGTCAGGACGAATGCAGCCGGCCTCAATGATGTAACCTAGGAACTGGACAGTAGCCACATGGAACTCGCATTTCTCATGCTTGACGTAAAGCTGATTTTCGAGTAAATCTCTCAAGTACTAGACGCACATGATGTTTGTGCTGGGCCTGATCCTGAGAGTAGATGAGTATGTCATCTAAGTACAAAAAAATGAAACGATTGAGAAAGTCTCAAAGATTCATTGACTATTCTCTGGAAGACTTGGTGAGGCCAAAGGGCATGACCAAATATTCATAGTGCCCAAGGGGGGTGTTAAAGGCTCTCTTCCTTTCTTCGCCATCTTTGATGCGAACCAAATGATAAGCATTGCGGAGGTCAAGCTTAGTGAAAATGCGGGCTTTTTGAACTGAGTCGAAAACAGATGTGATTAACGGCAGAGAGTATTTATCTTTGACAGTGATCTGATTAAGTTTGCTGTAATCGATGCATGGCCTGAGTGTTTTATCTTTCTTTTCTACAAAGAAAAATCCCGCCCCCACAGGGGAGGAAGAAGGTCGGATGTGACCCAAAGCGAGAGCTTCCTGAACATTTTGCTCCATAGCGGTTCTTTCAGGACCAGACAGGTTAAACAGTCTGCCCTTGGGTAAGGGAGCACCTGGCAGGAGATTAATCTCACAATCATAGGGTCTGTGAGGAGGAAGAACGCTAGCCTTGGTCTTGCTGAATACAGCTTTTAAGTCGTGGTAACACAGCGGGATAGCAGTTAAATCTATGGAAACTGGACTCTCTGGGTCAGGGTTGGACACACAAGCTACTGCGAATAATAAACAGATAGCGAGGCAGTAAGGACTCCATTGAGTGATGGATCCCTGGGACCAATTGAACTGAGGGTTATGTAATTTAAACCAGGAGAACCCTAACACAATGGGAGTGTGGGCAGACTGATTGATGAAAAATTGGATAGATTCTCTATGGTTACCTGACGTGACTAGCAAGATGGGCTTGGTGCAGTGGTGTCCAGAGTTTCTGTGTGGATAGACAAGCGGTTGACAACATGGAAATCAATTAAGCTCTGCTCAGCCCCAGAGTCGATGAGGGCCCTTAAATCATGAACTTGAAGATCGTGGCATAACTTGACAGGAAAAAACAAAAATTCTTTACCAGAATCTGTGGCTGTGAACTCCCCTCGCGGCCTGTCGTCTAGCGAGGGGCTTGGGAGTTTAAACGGAGTGGACAAACAGAAACTAAGTGGCCTTTAGTCCCACAGTAGAAGCAAGCTCCAGCTTCGCGTCTCTTGCGACGCTCTTCTTCAGACAGCCTGGAGTGACCGGACTTAATGGGCTCATCCGGGGGTTTGGAGGGAACGGAGAGCTCCGTGATCATGCTCTGTTCGATCGGTGGAACGTGGGCGGACTTTGGAAGAGGAGTAGATGGATGACTTCGCTCTCTTTGACGTTCTCGTATCCTAATGTCCGATCTAAGAGCTGCAGAGACTAACTCCTCAAAGGAGCGTGCTTCGGGTTGAGAACAGAGGTGGTCTTTAATTTGATCGTTCAGGGATTAGTAAAAAATACCTTTAAGAGCCAGATCGGGCCAGCTAGCTTCCACCGCTAAGATGTAGAAATCAATGACATGTTCGCTAATGGGTCGGCTACGCTGTTTGAGAGCGAGTAGCCGTCAGGTCGCTTCTTCCTGCTTACGAGGTTGGTCAAGTATAAGCCGAAATTCGCTGAGGAAACGTTCATAAGACAGGTGAGTGATAGGATTGGCAGAGAGAAAGGCTTGGTCCCACTGGAGAGCTTTATTTTGCAGAGAATTGATAATGAGTGTGATCTTACTGTGGTCGGTTTGATTGTAACTTGGAGCTTGTTGAAATATCAACTGGCACTACAGCAAAAACCCTCCGCAGGCTTCAACATCCCCGAAGAAGGATTTTCGGGGGCGGATGGTGATCCGGAAGCGGAAGAAACTGGGTTGACGGGAGCATGAGCTGTGGCGGGCGAAACATGGGAAAATTGACATGTTATTTCATGTAAGGTCTTTGTCATACCATCCAGGCGATGAAAGAGGTCCTGCTGGCCTGTGGCCATTTGTGACAGGGCGTCCGCTTGACGTCCCAGCCTAATGCCTTCTTGGGAAACGGCTAGTCTGAGTCCTTCTGGGTCAAATGGGTCAGGGTTATGGCCAGTCCGTTCTGTCATGGCTACAGAACACTTTCGGACCCAGATGCTGGAACCCAGAAGAAACACAGCGGGAGACGAGCGTGGCAGGTAAGAGATTTAATGGTAGATTCAGGAGGCAGAGCATGAGCAGGACTTGAGGTAAGTCCCTGTCGTGAGGCAGATGTTGATGGCGTCACTGGTGGGTTCCTCCGCAGGAATGTGCAGCCGTCTGAAGTGGAGGTCTGAGGAACAGAGGCAACGGCAGAGGCTCGAGGTGTGACCTCAGGAGAAGACAGAATAGCGGATCAGGGCTGAAGCTGATTCTGGCGACCACTCGTGGTTATGGATTCCATCAGGGCCAGCAGACTGGCGGAGAATGATGATCCTGGAGCTCCTTAAGAAGGCAGGTGAGGTAAGGATAAGGTAAGTGGTCGCAGCTGGGATGAATCAGCAGCCAAGCGGAGAGGAGAGGGGGAGGAGACTGACAGAGGCACCATATAAAAAGAATCCTCAGTCACAATTTGAATCAAGCTTTCCCCTGTCCTGTTTTTATGTACAAAATTCAGACCCAAATTTTTGCATTTTTGACAGGTCTGGCTTTCTTCCTGTTAGCATTTGGAAAGGAGTCTTTCCTGTTTCCTTATTAAAGCATTTGTTTCTCACTACAGCTGCTGTTTGATTAGCATTGTTCCACAGGCTTTTGGGTAACTGACTTTTGATTAGCATACACCTACCCATCTCAAAAAGACTGTGCCAGCTGTTATCAGATCGCGTGCATTTTACTTTCCCAAAAGGGGAAATATCAGCTGAAAATGTCTCTGTTGCGTGCAGTGCATCACTTTTTGCTTTCGAAAAATATACAAATTCTGTTTTCGAGGAGTCATCAGTGAATGGCTCTATTTGTATCCATCAATAGACTCATTTACTATTTGTCTTGCTAAGTCTGTGTGTACCATCTGCAGGGGGCTGTTGGTCTCTAATCAGGATTTCTATTTTGTGTTTGTATAAATTTCTCCTAAATACACGCCTCACATTTGCAGTCAGACTTATCTGTTCTGCCCTTAATAGTCATCCCATCTACCACATTTTGCTACCTTGGTATATCTTCATAGATGCAGTGACCTAACATCTCATGCCACGTCTGCATATCGTGACCGGTGTTACATTTATTATCATCCTCAACTTCAGTTTGCCAATAATATAACTTGTCGTGCACATGAATGATAAGTTAGTACCATCTTTATGGTTTAACACATCCCATCCTTGTTTGAAAGGGACTATAGCTCCTGATGCTGTAGCCGACTTCACTCCTGTAAAATGTCTTGGGAATATGATGGAGTAAACAACGCTCGTGTCAGGGTTGTTTTGTGCTGATGACCTGTGCCATCTATCAGGAACATTTCAAAGCTCTTGAACTTGGCAATATATTAATGATGTGTGAGGTATAGCTCCAGTGTTGACCATCAGGCCTTTCTCCTTAATGCAAGGTGCTGGTTGCTGCTGGCCTTTGATGTCTGCATTAGTAACCCGGAAGGCGTAATCTGCATCTGTAGCTCCAGATCCGTTGCAGCCTTCAGACTTTCCTTGCTCCATCCTGTTTGCCTTTATGTCTACAGGTGGTATCATTGTGTGTGCTGCTCTTGCAATGGTTGCACCACTTTCTCCTCCTGCATGTTATATGCTCGGTGGCCGTTTGTTCTGCACTTACAACATTTAATATCTGCATCACTGTAGTCTCTACTATGTGCGCTTGACTCAATGTGCTTTTGCCCTGTTCTTGCCATCATCTTCATTACTTTGACATTTGACTCTGCCAAAATTAACTTTCCTGTGTCTTCATAACTGCGCAACTCTGTTTTGAACTCAGGAAATGTCATATCATTCTTATTATGAGTCACATGTATTGGAAATGGTTTCCAATTTTAGAACCATAGCCATCCGCAGGGCATCTGCTAATGTCTAACATTGCCCAGAGCCTCGGCTCTGATGACGTAATCTGTAACTGTCTACTCGCTCCATTTCTTAACCCTTGTGCTATCCTATGACCCCACCCTTACATTGACGTGTTCTCCCTACCATGACAAAGGTGGATAAAGGTGGAAAGATTTCACGTGATCCATGGAAACCAGTGAAGATCACAAATCATTGGAGAAAAAAAATTCAGCACACTGTCTAGTGGGGTCCAGATGACCCAACTCACAATGTTAAAGTGTCTAGGATAGCACAAGGGTTTAGCGATATAATAAGCATTGTGTACAGGCTGACAATGAGGGCCTTTCCTCTTCCTGCATGGTAGCCTCTCAAAATTTTCAGTGCATCTCTTTTATTAAAGGACACATCCCTCATAATTAATGACAAGCTTTTGTTGTCCACCAGTTGAATCTTCTCAGCATACGCGTCAGCATTTTTTTTTGGCATGGCTGCTACCATGGCCTCACCCCTCGTTTTTTTCAAAACAGCCTCATTTCACCCTAAGAGTTGAAAAAGTCCAAGCACTTTAGTTTCCCAAAGCTCGTACTTGCTTTCATCACTGTCAAAGATGAGTGGAGGTAACCTACCTGTTCGTCGTTGATCCATAAAGCTAGTTTGCCTTTAGCACACTGTCCATCGCAACATAAATCGACAATAAAACATCAAGTGCCTTTGCATTCCTTCTGGGCCCATGATTTGTTAGATTATTGCAGCATCACTGCGCTGAACTCGAAGCAAAGCAATTTATGGAGGCACTTAAGCTTAATCAAATTGAACAGGTTTATTAGAACTGGCCACGGGATCCACATGCCCATACCACAACACGTTGTCTTCTTTCGAGCATAAAAACAAAACTTTGGCCTCCTGGTGGCAGGGATGAAATGCTGCTTAATTAAAGATACATAAAATAAATTCACAACTTGAGTACATAAATAAAAGATCTCTCATGGTTCCTGTTCATTTTGAATTTCATCTGAGATTCTGAAGGATCAGAGTGACTGACCTGATTCATCCTGGTTATAGATCACCAGTATTATTAGGTTATAGATCTCCAATATTAACAAAATGACAGCTGCTCATCTAAAATATTCCATATCTGATTCTATATTATGATATTTTTAGTCCATTTTGTGGACTCATACATGGTGGGAATAAATATCTTTTAAAATATTAGATATAATAACCATAACATGGTTTTAATGTTTAATATTTAACTGCCAAATTTGAGTAAGCAGCACTCAGTTTGATTGTAAGTAAGTCATGTAGAATATCCAAGTATTTTTAATTATCTGAAACCAATATGTTTTAAAGGATTTTATAAATGAACACATTTCCATCTGCAATGTCTTGGCTAAAAATTGTGGGTGTTGTGTTGTTCAAATAAACAGTTGTTTAGTTCAGTTTATCTCTCTTTATTTGAAACAGATCTCATTCAATTTTCCAGCTAGCTCATCTCCGGTTCTTCTCTTCTTTCCCGCTCTCTGTGCCTGTCTGTCTTGCGTGAATTCAGGAACATTATCTATACTACAGTGGATTAGAATGATTCAGATATTGTCATTTCTAAAAAAATATATATATATATGGAGATACACGTAACCTTGTTAGATGAATAAGTTAAGACTATTAAAGAAATCACTCCTATTTGTTTTATATGTGTACAGGTTGTCTCAAACGTGTAAAAATCACTTTTTTAAAAGATGTTCATTTAGGTATGTAGTATATTTAAAAATGTGTAGATTCAACTTTTTTATTTTGGGTTGCACTGGGTATAATACTTCAAGTAGTCTTTGCCCAATAAATGCAGGTGAACATAACCAGTCATCTGAAATTTAAAGAGACTAAAAGGCTTCAAAGATCTCAGTCCTTCCAGATCAACAGCAGTTCTCAGAGGATCAGCTGTACTTCTTTCTTCTGCGGCTCGGTTTAGCAGATGAATGGCTCTGGGTGCTCCATTATCCACTTTTGTTTCAGCTGATGTAAAGATGCACGTATTAAACATTCAGCATTAGTGGTTTCAGTCAGAATAAAAGCTTTTTTTGTTTTTTTGCAGAAATGGAATGAATTAAACCTTGAATAGCCAGCCTAATATCTAATGTGACCCTTGAAGCAAATAAAGATTTACTAGATGGAGGATGGAGAGCAGCTTTTGAATATTTCCATGCAGTTGGTCAAACAAAATTAATTTTCACGAAAACAAAAATAAGTAAAAAACAAAAATAAAAAACTGCGGAACTCACTCGTGTGCAATAATACAGAACCCCCCAGGGGCCAGAGGTTAATAAGAAAAAAAATCGGATAAACTGTGCACGGATTTCTAAATGGTGATTAATCAATTGTGCTCGTACAGATTAATCAAATGTGCTTGTCGTACTTTTGCGCAATTGTGCGCACAGTGCACATGAATGTCTCTGAGCAGAACAAATGGACTTTTAACTCCGTGTTTGCAGGCAGGGGAGGGTGCAATGTTACTGCATGCACAATGGAGAAGACTTCGGATCGCAGTCCGTTAACCTGTCCTGTGTGAGAGGGCTGCCGGACTCAAAAGAACTCTGTCTCCCCGGGAGATTTGTGTCTCCAGACAGAGGACGGGTTTTGGGATAGGCGGAGGCGGCTTTTAAATAAACAATCCTGAGAAACCGTGCAAATAATCATGTGAATTTGTGTTACCAGTCGGGTCAGGAAAAAATTAAGACTGATGGTTATACCACTTTAAGTTGATACACGGCTAAATCTGTTATTAGCATGACTAAATGTTGTTAGCATGTATCATTGACGTCACACTCTTACGTGTGACATATCATTAGTTGCAGGCTTGTTCGGTCATCTGCGACTAATGATGACGTCATACTATTTAATCGGCCGATTACGTGCACGATGAAGATTGGTCTCGATAAATCCATAGAAGAACTTGGAGGTCCCAATGTAAACAACAAATCTTATTAATCCAGTTTATCAGATTTTTTTCTTTTTAACCACTGGCCCCTGGATGGCTACGTACAATAACGTACAGCTGATTTTTTTTCCCCTCAATTCAATTCCTGCTCTGTGACGTCATCGGGTTTAGGAATGGGCGTGCACGCTCCTGGAGCCTCTCGCAGGATAAACGCTTACGCACATAGCGGTCCCCTCGTCTGCGCTCCTGTCTTTGACGATCACGCGCCATGCTGGGAGCCAGGAAGAAAGACGCCGGGACGTCCGAGACGACGGCCATAGACCCCCTGAGAAACTTAGGTAAGGGTTCGTGTGCGCCGCGCGTGCGCAACCTCAAGTGACCGTTATGTTTTCCTGAAAGCAGAAAACGCTTTGCGTCAGTGCGCATGTTCTCTATCCACGCTGTTGTTTATGGATATTAGAATTGTAAGTGACAGATGTTTGTCTTTTTCATACATAAAAAACAAAAATTAAAGCCTATAATATAACCAATAAAATAAAAGTCAAATGTTACAGAGGAAATTGACGAGCAAACTAGTTTTATTTGAAAATATATGTTCGTGATAGACATATTTCATTTCTGAATGAATTGATATTGTATGCTTATGCTTGTGCTTGGCTTCGTAAACTAAGGAGGCTAAGTAAATATTAGTACTTTCCGTAGTATCAGGTTGACGGTTGTGTCGCGGAGCCGCTCATCCCGCATCAGTCTCTATCCACCTAAACACCACTTCTGCTTGTTCAGGTAAATTGTTTAAGTTTAGGTGGATTTCTAATACAATTGAGTAAATTCTATAATTATTGCAATTATTTAAACTAATTTAAGTTCGTAGTTCATTCTCAAAGAAGTTGATGACAATTCTATTTAAAATGAAAATATTTGAAATTATTTATTTTGTTAACTGAACATTTTTTTTATTTTGAATACATCTACTTTTTTTTTGAATGTTATTTTCCACAAATGTTGTTGTTAGATTAGTATTTACAAAATTTGTTGCAGTGAACTCAAATAGTCTTCACAATGATATTCACCGATTTTATTATGAATTCATACCCATATTTTTAGGTCATATTTACTGCACCCTTGAAATGTTATTTACAGTGTAGCCCTTAGCTTCAAATTTGGCTTTGGTGCTTTTACCATCAATGTCACTTTACACAGAATATGCCCATTTACCTCACACTGTTTTCCTGCCCTTTGGCAGACTAGTGAGAGTAAAGGTTGTTGTTTTCTCTCAATGACTGAATTTCTTCATCCATGGCTTTAATCTAGTGTTGTACAGATTCTTTGAATGTTTGTGGGAAACAGCATACTACTCTGCAACAGTTATCAATGTGACTATAAACCTTAGTTGTGCCAGTTACAAAATCCTTTAGGTGACTGGGTTTTCTCCTCAGACCTTGTAGGGTATCTTTCACTGACACATGCATCACCTACCACACCTGGCTCTTTTTGGTCATACTCATCAAATATGTCAGGGACTTTTTGTCTTTTACTGCTTGCTCCTGAACTTCCTTGACGTCTCTGTCAACTTTGTGTGTGTTAGTGTCAGGAATAATCATTTGGTTCAACTTCACCTGTCTGTATTTGCCTTTCTGCGCTCATCTTGCTCACAAATTTGACTAGTTGATGTCTCTGAACTTTTCTAGTGTCAGGATTATAGACCAAATAGGCTGGACTGTTTTTTGTCAAAACCAGCAAAGAATCCTCGGTCACACTTTGAATCAGACTTTCCCCTGTCCTCTTTGTATGTATAACAGGCAAACCTAAAGTTTTGCATTTTTGACAGGTCTGGCTTTCTTCCTGTTAGCATTTGGAAAGGAGTCTTTCCTGTTTCCTTATTAAAGCATTTGTTTAGCACTACAGCTGCTTTTTGAACAGCATAGTTCCACAGGCTTTTAGGTAACTGACTTTTGATTAGCATACACCTGCCCATCTCAAAAAAAGTACGCCAGCCTCTCTTGACCGTGCCGTTCTGATGAGGTGCATGTTTGATGTCTGATGTCTCATGCTTAATACCATTTTTCCTCAACAAAGTTTGAAAGTCTCTGCATGTAAACCCCCTAGCGTTATTAGATCGCATGCATTTTACTTTCCCAAAACGGTAAATATCAGCAATAAATGTCTCTGTTGCGTGCAGTGCATCACGTTTTGCTTTCAAAAAATATACAAATTCTGTTTTCGAGGAATCATCAGTAAATGTCTGTACATATTTGTATCCATCAATAGACTCATCTGCTAATAGTCTTGTTAAGTTTGTGCGTACCATCTGCAGGGGGCTGTTGGTCTCTTATTAGGATTCCTACGTTGTGTTTGTGTAAATTTTCCCCTGAATACATAGGTGCCCATCCATTCTTCTGGCACAGCACAAACTTCTCTGGAACGTCGCTTCAAAACATTCACCTGCAGAAATAACACATTTGAATTTAATTAGGATTTATGTACTTTTAAAGTTCATCACTTAAGTGTCAGTAGATGGGTCAAAAATTTACAATTCACTTTAATCATATTGTTTCCCATATTAACTTGTTTACTGATTTCAATCTTACGTATATTTTAGCAACACTGATTCCATATAATTACTGTATAAATCACAGAATCATTCAGGCTGGCTCGGAGCTTCTTCTGTCATGTTGTCACCGAAAACAGGAATGGCTATTCATGTGAAGAAAGTTCGTCTTCATCGGGTTTCTAATGCGCAAGTTTAAAATAGCGGCAATTATCTTATCAAAGTAACACTTTTAGCAAATTAACACCCTCAGAGTCATGCGACTGAAAAAAAAGATCACAGAATTGATTGCTTACCTGAAAAATGACGATAATTGATAGCATGAGCTGCGCAGCAGTAGACATGAGACCGTAGCGTTCACAGTAAAAGTGCACATAAACTACTTCCAGGTGATTCTTGTTTGTCAGGTGAAATATTAACCCTTGTTACATTGACGCGTTCTCACTACCATGACAAAGGTGGATAAAGGGGAAGAGGATTTCATGTAATCCATGGACAGCAGTGAAGATCACAAATCATTGAAGAAAAAAGGTTCAGCGCACTGTTTAGTGGGTCTAGATGACCCAACCCCCAATGGTACAGTGGCTAGGGGAGCACAACGGTTACAGTTTAGCTGTGCATCTTTTAATTGAAACCTGCATTCCTCTCTTTCAGGTGTCCCCTCCACACATAGACAATACACAAATGTCCAACACACCCAACTGGGTTATTTTTTCTATTGACGCACATTTGAAGTCAAAAGACCTGAAAAACCTCTCTTGTGGGTGCAGTCCCCTCCCTTCACCGGTTTACACCCTTTAAATATTGGTGTCCGGTTGCCAACCAGACCTTAGTATGAATCTAAAGGTCTTGAATAGTGTTGAGATTTGACCTAGTTTAACTTGTAACACGTTTAGTACTTAGAGCCCCAAAACAGTTGTAACTTTGCTTGAGTGTGTACATTTTGAATGTAGGTTTACATAGACTTGTCGTAGAAAGTGGTTACTTGAACCCACATTGCTGAGGACGGTGTGAATGTGGTTTAAAAAGAACACAAACATAGTTTTGAATGCTGTTTTATTTAAGGTCCATAACATCAATTTAATGACGTTTCTCTTGTGTTCTGCATCAGGACCTCTGTTACATATCTATCAAATATGTTCTGATTCTTAGCTACTTTTGGTCTTTTAACTGTAAGTGGGCTGACAGCATGTCTTGTTGTGCAGGAATCAAAGAGGATGAGGATGTGAAGAAGATGCTGCAGGGCTCCAGCATGGTGAAGTACAGAACAGTGAAGCTCTGTATTAGGCCAGACTACGGTCTGATCGGACAGTCTAATCATCCCTCTGTCTCGTTAAAGGTTCGCTCCAGACAACCAGCAGAAGCTTTGGGACTGCGGCTGCAGGAGGATGGAGTCACTATCTGATGCCAGTCACACAAATTAAAAAACCGGGCTAAAGAGCAACAAACCTGTAAGGCGTCTGTTTCTGCTGTTTTCCTCATACGCGTGTCACCTGAGAGTCAATGCTGAGAGCACTCAAACTATATAAAAAGGTTGGAGTTGGTTAACAGATTTCAGGGCAGGTGTGGAGGGGCAGGACTTTATTCTGTCTTTGAAGAAGATGGAGGTGAAGAATGCAGGTGCAAACTGTCTGCAGAAACCTGTAAATGGTCTGAAAGATATGAAACAAACATAATAAGTGGAGCTGCCTCTAATTTATGTAAATTTCATTGAACATAACATTAAATGTAACTCAAATCTTTTAAGAATAGGAACTAAGGACAGATGTGAACTTCTTGGTTATCTCTCAGAACCTCAGATTACAGCTTCAGCAAAAAACCGATAATCAGAGCAGTTAGGGAGAATAAACGTATTTTTAAATGAAAATATTCTGTTTTGACCTATATTTACTCTCTCCTGCCATTTTGAATCCTTTACTTGTAATGGCTTTCTGCCCCCTCCCATACAATGTTCTAGCTCTATCACTGTTTTCCACAGACAAATAAGGCCCTGATAGAAGGAGAATGAGCACAGGCATTTTATTTCATGTTTTCATGACCCAGATATATTTATGTCAATATTTTACAGTTTAGATGCACACCAAGTTTTGTACCTTTAAGTCGACGATTTAAAAATGAGCACACATGTGGAATGCAGCCTTCAGACCAGGAACGACATGACCACTAACAGTGAACAGTAGTGCCTTAAGCATTCTGAAACTTTAATGCCAATAGACTCTATGATTTTTTAGGTCATTAAACTTTTAAAGACTTACATAAAGCAAAGTTATAAAAACGTCAATTTTAATAAAGTTTTGAATTGTAAATACTCTGGGTTTTAACGATACGCCAAAAATCACAATTAAGCTGATTAGAACTTCATAAGACTCGATTCGAATACATTTTAAGTTTGGTATTACTGTTTAACAAATCTGCCTGATATGAGCACTGTATTTTGTAGATACTATTTCATTATTAAAGCCCAATGTGTGTTTTTTGCTGTGGACACCTGCATATATATATATATATATATATATATATATATATATATATATATATATATATATATATATATAATATATGTATATATATATATCATATTATTATTTTTCTTTATTAGCTCATGAGTTTGTCACCCACCATGAAAACAGAAATGGCCCCAAAACCTAACCCTTTCCAAGGCCAAAGCCATTTCACATCAATTGCTGCAGTCAAAGCTATTGTATTTTCTCATTTATATTACTGCGTGACATGTGAAGGTCGTACTTTTGTCAACAAATTCCTTCAACGAAGTTTGGTAATGGTGCCTGACTTCTTCGGGGTTCGTAACTGGCCAAAAATCACAATACAAGCTCAAATGAACATAAAAAGCATAATGACTGATGAAGTATCGAATGGACGGCAAGGTTGGTCAGGGTGGACCTGATGGAAACGGGATAAAAGGTCCCGATTAGGGATATGGCGGTCCAGGGACCCAATGACGATCAGCAGGTCCGTAACCTCCCTAGTTGATAAGGTACTATATGCCCGGCCGAGTCGTCTGGAGGCAAGTAGTGTTTTGACCGTGTAAACCAAGACCACAATCCTGAGGCTTGAGGAGAAGCAGGCGGTTGAAGGGTGATGCTCTGAGTTTCAATTTATGACATGGAACACAGGGTGGATGCACAGAGTGCGAGGAAGGTCTAGTTTCAGAGCCACAGGATTGATGATTTGTATGATGGAGTATGCACCAATGTAGTGTGGGGTAACTTCTTGTGCTTGCTTTGTGGAATATCAGACAAAGAAAGCCACACCCTGTCTCCCACCTTGTAATCCGGGACAGCTGACCTTTGACGATTTGTAAGTGGTGAGTCACTCCTGGTTCAACAGTAGTGGGTGTCTGGCATGTTGCTCAGGTGCACAGACAGCGTCTCACGAATGCAGCTGAAGAAGCCAATTGTTCCTGGTGAAGGAACAGAGGAGGTTGATACCCATAGGCTTCTAGGAAGGGAAAGTATCCGGAGGAGTTGATAAGGGTGTTGTGGGAGTACTCTGGCCAGGGAAGCTGAGACGACCAAGTCTTGGGATTCTTGAAATACATAGCTCTTAATGTCTTCTCTAGATTCTGGTTATACTGCTTTACCTGGCCATTGGTTTGGGTTTGGAAACCAGAACTTAGAGCTGACCTTGATCCTAGGAAGTTGCAGAACTCCTTCAAAATGCAACTATAGACAGGATACAGTCAGAGGTAATATTTGTGAAAAGACCATGCAAACAAAACAAATGCTGGAAACTAGCACGGCTAGATCCTTGGCTGAAGGTATTAATTTCTGCACTTTGGTATAGCAATGTACCAGTTTGAAATCTATCAATGATGGGTGAGAATAACAGTTTACCTTCTTGAGTTAGGTAGACCGGTTATGAAGTCCATAGCCATGGGACCAAAGGCCTGAAAGGCACAGGTAGAGGGTGCAACAAGCCAGCGGTGGGGTCCTGGGCGTCTTGGCGTTTGGCACACATTGGACGTACGGCTACAAAAGCCTTATGTCTAAGGATAGTGGGCCTGTAGTGTTGTGCTATGGGAAGCTGGTCCTGGTCGCCGGGATGACATGCAGATGGAAAAATTATTTACTTCAAAACCATATAAGCGCAAGAGGAAGGAACAAACAAACATCCAGCTGGACAACCTTCATATGGCAGGCCATTTTAACATCAAAAGGCTAAGTTTGACTATCCGGAATGAACATTGTGATATCAACAGCGTATTTCTGACTAATCGTGATACATTTGAATGGTTAGGTGTAATTAAAGATATCTGTAACGTAATTGTGACTAGTGAAAGCATTTAAATAGAGATATCTGTAATTCAGTTTTTGACTAGCCAAACTGAATTACAGATATCTGTGGCGATCATTGAAAACGACATTCAACTCGTCACACATCTTAAATGACAATTGTAGATATCTGTAATTCAGTTTTGCCTGCCTAGGCAGAATGACAGTTAAAGATATCTCAAACATCATCATCACTAGTCCTCACTGCAGAATGACAGTTAGATATCTCAAACATCATCATCATAAGCTCCTCTGTCTTGCCAGACTGCAGCATTAAAAAGCGATTAAAAGTAAACTGCCGCTGGCTTATCGACGATTTAGGAGCCACAAAAACAGTCAAATTAAAAGATTTTAAGTCCTAAATTAAATTTACGATATTAAGTGGAAGTGAGCATGATGAGCAGCAGGTGAACACCACACAGCAGCAGCAGACCGACTAAACTTTGTTGAAGGAGGGTAGGCTGAATGTTTATTAATCGCGTTCTAAATGTTTTTAGTTAGTTTGATTTATGATTTATTCATTGATGGGTGGTTTTGCAGGATCTCTGCAGCGAGCCAAATCGAGTATACAGATGTCCACCTCATCATTCTTTCTCCATTAAAGACAAGATCTACGTTTCTGTAGCGCTTCCGTCTGTGGAGGAGCCCCTTTTGGCATTTTCAACTTTGTAATGCTAATATAACGAACCTGGATTCCTCTTTAGTATGGTTTATGTTGAAACGGGACGTTTCATCTGGAGGAAGGCGTATGTAACACTGTTTACTTCCGCATTGGTGTTCGGATGACAGGTTCATGACATAAAGTGACAGATAGACGCTTCCGGGTTGCACGTGAATGAAAAAAGGAGAATAAAAGGCTGCGCGGTTTGTCTGCCCGCGTGTCTCTGAGCTCCTTATTAAATAGATAAAACTCCACTTTACCACCACAGAACTTGGAAAAGCCCGCTCCGCGACAATAATCTGATTTTTGAGTCGCCAAGGTTCAGAATACTTCGGTTAAAGCTATCCGGAAATAAGCTGGCTCCGATAAACGGAAGACTTGGTGTTTTTCTCTTTTGCGCCTCTCACCGGTCGCGGTCAAGCGCAGGGCAAGATTCCCCGCCGAAAGGCGATTCTTCTTCGGGGTTCACTTGCCTGATCGGAACCTAAGCCTCCAGTGCGGATCAAGAGTGCGACTCCAAAACAGTTATTCTGGGAGGACACGGCCTTCCTCTTTATCACGGTGCTCCGTCCTCCGAACACACAGTATCAACGAACACACCTCCGCTCGCCTCACCCATCTCAGCACACCACACGCACGCATGCATATCTTTGGTTGTGCGCCGCATATACCTGAGCTACACACTCCACAACACTTTGTCTCCCTAAATTTTACGAGATAAAGTTGTGGTAAAAAACAAAACGTTTTTGTAAACTGGTCCTAAAACCCGTCGTACTGCTGCAACATGGTGCTAATCAGTGCTAATTACAAGTTAACGAATGCGATTTGAATGATTACAACATACGCTCTGCTCCTCCCCTAAAGTGCGATGCGGACCTAATTTGCATACAGATATCTGTGACGTCATTTCGCCTAGTCGAAACTCTAATATTCAAGATATCTGTAGTACACAGCCTGACTATCCTGAATGAACATTACAGATATCTCCACGTTTCAGGAATATCTCTATTCAAAATTTCATTCAAAGCTATCTGTAACGATTATAGATATCTACAATTAATATGACTATCCCTAACTCCAGTTTGGAGATATCTATAGCGTCATTTTGACCCAGTCATAATTCCAGTTGCACAGATTATCTACAATGTCATTTAGCTAGTCAAAACTTAATTAAGATATCTGAAAAGAACATGTAGATATCTTAGAATTGACGATAAGATATCTTTAACAGGTTTGACTAGTAAGAATGAAATTGTGAATATCTGAAACAATTACAGATATCATACAATTCAGTTACAGATATGCGTAATTCATGAAGTGGATATCTGCAACTGAATGTAGATATCTGTAATTGTAAACCCATACAAATGAATGGTGAAAGTGATGTCATTTATATAAGATAATATCTTTGAGGATATCTAGGTACGATTACGGATGAGAAGAATGTGAACTGCGAGGATATCTGAAATGTTCTTTTGACTAGGCAGAAAACTCAGAAATAAAGATATCTACAACACACATCCAGTCTAGCTTTTAATGTTAAAATGGCCTGTATATTCACTCTGCATTCTGGGGAACCAGCTAGTGGTTCCTAACACCAGATGAGGAGGAACAATAAGGGTGGTAGCTGCTGGAGCCTCAGTCTCCTCTTCCTGTTGCTGGAACTGGTGTGACAGGGCGTCAGGCTTAGTATTCTTGCTCTCAGGACGGTAGGACAGCGTAAAGTTAAACCTGTCAGAAAAATAGGGCCCACCTTGCTTGAGGGTTGAACCACATGTGTCCAAACTCTCAAGGCCCGCAGGCCAAATGTGGCCCTCCATGTCATTTATGTGGCCCGTGAGAGCATAAAAGTTTTTAATTTCTTAAAATAAAAAATAAAAATTGGTGTGCATTTGTTCATATCTAGGGAGGTGGACTTGAAATATCAGATTGGGCAACTGTATTTAGAACTCCAAACACTGTCCATACAACCTAACCTGACAGAATCAAATGTAAGGATTTATGCTAGAGTAACAAGCAAACATATGTTTTTCTTTGCAGTTGCAATTGTCACTTTAAAAAGTTATAATAAATAAATAATGAGTTATTTATCATTAAGGATTAGTTACATTTATTTTTCATTACATTTAGTTACATGTATAAGTTATATCTGGCCATTTGAGGACAGCCACTATGCTGATGTGGCCCTCAGTGAAATAGGTTGGTTAACCCCTGGTTTAGACAATTGGCAGTGCAAATATAAGTTCATAAGTTCTCGTGATCAATCCAGACACCAAGAACGACTGCTCAGCCCCCTCCATCCAATGACCCCATTCCTCCAGAGCCAGTTTTACTGCTAGCAGTTCTGTTTCCACTGTCGTAGTTTTCTCTGCAGGAGTGAGCTTGCAGGAGAAATACTTGCAGGGATGGATTTTGTTATCAGACGCTCTCTGTGACAAAGCAGCCCCTACCCCAGACTCAGACGCATCCACCTCCACAATGACGGTTGTTTTTTTGGAGGGATCAGGCTAAGTAGAATAGGGACTGTAGAGAAGTGTCTCTTTAGCCCGGTAAATGCCTTATCAGCCCCCTCATTCAAGACAAAATGTACCATAGCTGATGTGAGTTTATGTAGAGGGGTGCAGCAACGACACTGAAGCCTCTGATAAAGTGCCTGTAAAAATGAGCAAACCCGAGTAAGCGCTGGAGTTGTTTACGTGTGGAAGGGACAGGCCACACTAGAACTGGTTTAACCTTAGCAATGTCCATCTGCACACTCTCTGGAGAGACCACATAACCAATGATGCGTGGTGTGGAACTCGCACTTCTCAGCTTTACAGAAAAGCTGGTGTTAAAGTAAGCGCTGGAGAACGGCTCTGATGTGCTGCACATGGGAATCAAGCTCTGGAGTGAAAATCAGTAAACCTTCAAGATACATAAATACAAATTTGTTAATCATGTCCCTTAAGACGTCATTAACCAAAAATTGGAAAACTGCTGGTGTGTTAGTGAGACCAAAAGGCATAACTAAGTACTCGAAATTGCCACTAGGAGTGTTAAAAGACAGTTTTCCATTCATTCTCCTCTCGTATGTGGACCAGATGGTATGCGTTTCTAAGGTCAGTTTGGTAAGACAGCCCCCTCCAACAGATCAGAGTCTGCAACAGAGAGGATAAGTGTTCCAGTTGTGATTTTCAGCTTTCATATGTGGGGTGGCAGTTCTACTCGGAGCTTTCTGCGGGGTCCTAGCTTCTCAACCTGTTTCTAAGGGAGCGCCCACCCACCCTACGGAGGAAGCTCATTTCAGCCGCTTGTATTTGGGACCTTGTTCTTTCGGTCATGACCAAGCTCATAGGTGAGTATTGGAACAAAGATCAACTGGTGGAATTGAGCTTCTTTTCTGTTTCTTCCAGTTTTATGTGGGTAAAAAAGTGACAGCATCCCCCACAACGTGCACAGTGTATTTCTGATTGCTTTGTGGGCAAAATCTGTTTCCTGTTGACTAAAAACATAACAACACCACAGTTTGTTATTAAAATGTCTCTGTATTTGTAATGTTATTAACAAAGTCGGGAGTTAGTGTGGTCACAGTAATGTTTGTTTTTGTTATTATGTCAGTTTCTTTTACATGTAGATAATGATGGGTCAGGATGACCTGTGAGTCTGAACAATTTAATTAATATAAAGAATATTAAATTTAATGAATAACAGACTAGTCATTAGCCTTCAAGCTAATGCACAGTGCCACTTCCTGTGTATCTCGCAATAACAAACAACTCACATACGTCACAGACCCTTTGATAACGAATAATGAAACCCACAAAACATTTGCAATAAACTAAGAAAATATAACATCAGCCCAAAATAACGTTTCCTTATTGATGCTCTGGTTGAATGTATTCTCTGTATAGCAGGTAGTCTCCACTTGTCTGTCTTTCCATCGCGAATCTGCCAAAATCTGCCTAAAGTATTTGGTGTTTAGCATACAAGACTCAACTCCTTCTGATAGACTATGGATGAGTCTTGTTTAATTGCTCTGTTTGGATTGCTTCATGTGCAGGTCCTGTTTACTTATCAGTGCAGGAGCTTTAAGAAAGAAACCTCGCTGACAGAGTTCTGCTTTTCTAATGATCCTTATCTGCTCCTCAGTCTCTATCATGGACGTAGAGTGTGTTCGTGAAGGCTGCCAGTTGGAGACAGTGCGCCACATGACGGGCTTAGAAATCCTAGCGGTGCTGACTGTGGTCTTCAAGGGGCCACGCAAGAGTCCTGTAGTCCTCCTGTGTCAGAGCCGAGGAGGACGCCCATGATAGTCCGTGGCATCAGGACCCTGCAGGAACGGATGGAAAACATGACCCACAAGGAGAAACTGGACCAATATCCTTCTCCTGCTTGCCTTTGTTAATTTTTCTGTGAATTGATCGAACCTTTAGAAGAGTTTTGTGTCTTTATGGATACAAAAACACATGAGAAGATTATTATTATTCTCTTTGCTTTCCTTAATGTTTTACCTGGATTAATGCTAACCTGAACCGAACTGAGCGAAGAGCCATGGCGACAAGATGAGCTACGAGGAGGTGCAAAGACTGCTGCAAATGATCAGCGTGGACCAGAGCGATCAGTACGCCCGCAGCCTTTTCCAGGTACATCAGCATTATGTGAAGCTGCTCTCCTGTAAAAGATACTTTGTCCTGACATAGTTCTGCTCCGTCAGAAATGTGATCGCTCCGCTGATGGCCGCCTGGACGATAAAGAGATTAGAGTCTTCTGCAGGGAGCTGTTACGAAGACCAGAACTGGACGCTATTTTTCAGCAAGCATACCGACCGCTGACTTTGTGCCTCCACGTGACCTAAAGGGACTTCCTGAAGGGCGGGAAGGAGGACTGCTCTGTGACTCCCTTGAAACTCATCGCGCCTACGAGCTCATGGTGGGGTAGGATAAGTAATGTTGTAGTTAACTGCAGTTCAACAGCATTTTTGTGTTGTTAAGAAGTATGAAAAATGCTATATGAATAAAGATTGATTTGATCTGATTTGATTTGATTGGCAAGGGCTTGCTCAACATCTATTTCTTTTACTGCCTTAAGAAAATCATCTGATGACCTGATGGGTTTAATAGGTACATGCTGTCCAAGCAGAACTATGTGTCAATCCAGATCACACTTGGGTCTACCAGGTTGTGACGCAACCATTGGCTCACTACTTATCTCTTCATCTCACAACACCTACCTTATCAAGGACCAGATGACCGGGGACAGCAGTACGGAGCCATACATACGGTAATCCTTCACCGGTCAGAAAACATAATCTGACTTTATGCTTCATGACTTCCTGTACCTGAAAGAGGAGCGCCGGATCAAAATAAGCATGCAGGTGAAATTTATCAATGAAAATCGAGATGAAACAAAAAACTTGAAGCTTATTATCATGCTTTAATGAATTGTATCTGTGGTTGAGGGCTGCATCTCCTCTGAATGATGGTTTTGCTCTTTGTTCCTTCAGAGCTCTGAACCATGGTTGTCGCTGTGTGGAGCTGGACTGCTGGGATGGAGATAAAGGAGAGCCTGTCATCTGTGGACTGCACCTGACCTCCAAGTGCCCTTTGTTGGAAGTCATCAGCTGCATCAATGAGAACATAACCAAGGTAGTGACATCTGTAAGACAGGAAATGAATATGAGCAGCTGCTGATGCACCCCCTCCCTGCAGGCATCCCCCTTTCCTCTGATCCTCTCTCTGGAGAACCACTGCTCTGTGGAGCAACAAGCTGTCATGGCCCGACACCTGCGCTCCATTCTTGGGGAGAAACTACTGCAGCGGCCTCTCAGCACAGAGAAGTCCAAATGCCTTCCTTCCCCAGAGGTGTGTGATGCTCATAGCGACAGGGGAGGGGGAATTCACTCATTTACAAAATCCTCAGAGAAGATACGATGTTTACCCATTTACACATATCTAAACGCTAGCTGTATACAAATTGTCTTTGATGGATCAAAGATCAAACTACATGAGCCCTGAAAAACTTTATCTGATTGCAACAAAAGTTTACAGACGCCAAACTTTCAATCAGAATTAATCATTTTGACATGCACAGAACTATCTTAAATCCCGGAAACAGTCCTATAAAGATGAAATAGCGAGTTCTATTAGAAACAAACAAAGCAAACAAAGAGATGATTTTCTAAACGTGCTTTTATTATTAGTTTCATTATTTTTAAGTGTCTGTTCACTAATAATTTTCTAAATTACGTACGGCCAGTATTTAATTGCTGGTCCCCTTCTTCCGGGTCTGCACAGACTTCGGAAGTGAAATATTATCATCTAGGTTGAATAAAAGTTTGTATATTTTGGAGAGAGTTTTATTCATTGGAAAGGAGGTGAGATTGACTATCACGTTGCCAGCAGCATTAAGCTTTGGATGTACTTAAAATCAGTTGGTCAATGCATAATGTGCATCTTAAGCTGCGTAAATATGTGGGAGTAACATCAGCTTTGTTTTTCTGGACACTATTGGAAACACAAATTCATGTGATTGTTTGCATGGTTTCTCAGGACTGCGCATAGCGGCAGTTCCGCATTCAATAGCCACCTTCGCCGGCTCACACACTGTTCTGAAGCTGCTCAGAGACAGTTTCCTGAAGCTGCAGCGTTTTCTTGAGTCCAGCAGCTGGCTCACCCACAGAAGCCGGATGGACTGCGGTCTGAAGCCTGCTCCAGAGCGCACACTGTAACAAAGCACCCTCCCCTGCTCGCAACCACGAAACTACAAGATATAATAGCCACTCTGGCTGGGTAGCTAAATTCACTCCCCAATAAGTCTGATGGAGTCAGAGTATTCCAAATGGTCTGTTTACATTTTTGTTCTGATCAGGTGTGTATTCCAGTTACTTATGTCCATGTAAACACAGCTACTGATAGTATAAAACTTCCTAATGGATGTGTTGAACTACCTGGAACAATGTATTAATCTGTCCTGCCTTGACTCTGACACAAGTCTGCAGAGTGGGAACCAAATCAAATGAGTATCAGATTAAAGTAAATAAAAACAGAGATAATAAATTTGGGGGAAAAACTGATTATTTAACAGTTTGAAACTTGGAAAGGCACATTTTAAACCTAAAATAAATACAGAAAATTCCCAAATATATATTAAGAAATGTTTTTTTAACTTGTCTTTTCCAGATGAGAGCTGAAGGCATCTTGTGTTGGACATATTTTATTTTAACAACAGGGGTTATGAATCTTCAGACAGACCAGAGAAATGTCTGAATAAACCCCTTTTGTAATCGAGGCAAACTTTATTAATTTAATCATATTTGAAAATCTTTTTGTGTTGGACTGGATGGAAAAGGAAAGAAGGGGAAGAAAGAGAGGGATGTTAGAGAGAGGATAGGATGGAGTGATTATAGAAAGGCGTTAAATACTTTGACACATAAAGCAGGTGCTGAATGGTTATCATTACGGTCAAGGTTCTGGATCATACTACTAGTCTATAGGCGGAGACACACCCCACACTCAAATGTTATAAACATACCTGTTAGCTCCAAAATGTTCTGTGTCAACATGTACATAATACAAATAATGTTCCCACACGCATACCTATGCCTTCAAACCAACTAGTGTGAAATATTTCATTCAATCACGCAAACTATTTGCGCAAAGGTGAGCTAACACCTGTGCTCAAGTGAATTTTTATGTTCTTCTAAAATGGATGTTGGAATGTAAAAATGTAAGAAGGAGGGAGAGTGCCCAGCCATCCCCACACCAAGAACCCCGCTGCAGCAGCTGCGGCAGCCAGAACCCCCCAACGCCACATGGCAACAGGTGGAGAGCAACCGCCCCCTGGGCGATCACTAGGGCCAGCAGGACCGCCGCCAGAGCCCCAGAGCCAGGGTGCAGGGAGGCATGAGGGGACAGAGAGTGCAGCTCCAGCCCAACCAGGAGAACAGCTCCCCAGCCGTAAAGGGAGGGCCCAACGCAGGGCCCCACCCGAGAAGAGTGCCACATCTGAATGAGCACCTCTCATCACCACCCAGGAGTTCTGGGCATCCCCAACCCAACCCCAGGTGAGTCTCAGCCCCCAAGAGACCCGCCCACTTGCTCTGACCAGCCACCCACCATTCAGAGTTTGGTCCCAGGAAACAGGCAGGGGCCAGCCATCCCCACTTGGGAGGGGAGGACACCCAGGGGAAGAAGGGGGCCACAGGAAGTGTTGTAAATTATGGCACGACCAAGGATCGCCCACAGTTGGAAATTTGCCGAGGTCCAGCGCTCAGGGGCAGAAACCAGAACCCACACCACAGGGACACAGTCACCCCCAGGCTCAGATGTGATATGATCCCCGGCTCTTGGCCTTGCCAGAGAGATCAGGGATCCCTCTCCCTGTGTGGAGAGAGCTGCCAGGCCCAGGAAGCCAGCACCAAGGAACATGGCCGCCGTTGCAGAGGGCCTGGTACCCCCTACCATGGATGGGGTAGGGGACAGATGGTCCGAGGTCCCACCTTCCTTGTTAAATGCATGTGTGTGTGCTTGTGAGGGTGTATATGTGTGTGTGTTTGTATTGGAGTGTATATTTTGAAGGGAGTAAGGGTGTGTGTACTAAGGGGGTGCAGTTAAAATTGGCGGGTAGGGCACTGAGGACATCTCCTGATTACCCACAGTGATGTCCAATCACCCTCCCCATCAAGGGGCCCTAAATGACTAAGGTGCAGTTAAAATTGGCAGGTAGGGCACTGAGAGGAGATCCCCTGCTTGCAAGCATTGATGTCTGAGCACCACCAATGGTCCTAAATGTTTGAGAGTCGGGTCCCATCCCTCAGTGCCTCCCCCAGGCCCCTGCACAGAGAGAGGAGCCAGAAGCACTCCTCTGGCCCCACCCTCCCACCGGGAGAGCTCTGGTCAGGCCTTGACAGGACCGAGGCTGCCAACCAGCCAGGGCAACCGCAGATTGCCTCAGTGGAGAGCCCGACCCATTACACCAAGGTCCCATACCGATAGTGGGCCCTCCACCTCTCCCAGGCAGCCCACTCCCGGACAGGGCCAACAGCCCCGCCCCTAGACCCGCCCAGCCATGATAGGGGTCACCTGGAAAGCGACCGCGACTCAGAGGTTTGCCCTGCCCCGTCCAAGAGCCAAGGAAGGGAGTGATCCCAGCCCCAGGTGCAAATCAGTAGCCCATCCAGCGCCGCTGGACTGTCCCCAAGCAGGTGTCCATGAATTACATGAAACTTTTCCACCTTTATCCACCTTTGTCATGGTAGGGAGAGCACCTCAATGTAAGGGTGGGGTCATCTAAAATAACACAAGGTTTAAAGGTGTTTAGATACATTTCTGACAAGAGAGCTCTCATCTGTGTTGATGCTCAAATCAGCATCCCATTTTGTTATCGGAAGTGAAATATTATCATCTAGGTTGCATAAAAGTTTGTATATTTTGGAGAGAGTTGTATTCATTGAAAAATAATCAGAGTGGTAACTACATCTGAGCTTTAAATCGTTGTTTTGTATTTAACTTTTTGGTAATAATAGATTTAAATTACTGATATTCCAAGAAGTTATTTATTCCATGTTTGTCTTGAAGCTCCTGGGGCATTACATTATATTAAGAAATGTTGAAAATTGATTGAAAAGCCTAAAACCGTTTCCAAATGAATAATGTGTTTAAATATATAAGCGGCTGCTTTAGATTCTCAACTTTTGCTTTTTTGTTATTGTTTTTTGTTTTGTTTATTAATGCAAATTGAGGCTTTCAATCCTCAATTTGCAGTTTTAATTTAGACTTTTCAGAGTTGTCTGTTATGGATAGCCAATGGAGATAAACCCAGGAGAACCTAAGACTTGAGGTTTATTAACAAAAACTAACACTTAGGTCAAATCCAAATTTTTTCCCTACCCCAGTGGTCGACTAACCTGCCACTCTGATAAATTCATTCTCTTTCATCTCTGTACTGCGACTCTCTGAGGTTTTGTAAAATAACTATAATGTTCTAAGATTGTCGTGATGCCTATAACACCGTTGGGATGTGAGAGTGGGAAGGAGGAGAGCAGCGTGAACGCATGGAGGGGCATGTCTGAGGCTGTGAACGCAGACCAAAGTCTCTTATGGGGAGAAGCCCCTGGCTGCAGTCTGCAGACGCACACCCACTGTCTGTGATTTTTCATCACAGTAAAGGTTGGAATTAAAAAATACTAAGTGTCTCATCTTTGTAAAGCTGATCTGGGCCTCATTTATGTTATGCACAAAGAAGGTGTACCGCTCTCTCTGTAATAATTGATATTTATAAAAGCAAACTTGACGGGAAAATGTGCAGTCCTTCACGCAAGCTCTGACCCAGGCGTACGAACAAAAACAGGTGAAATGAGAAATGGTGAGACGCTCGGCAGATGGAAGAAACACGTGAAAGTGAAATTGAAAGTACTGCCTCTCAAAATAACATGAAGACTTCAAGCAAGTCTTAAAATTAACAGCCTACACGAACACCCGTTTGATCGATCAGCAGTGAAACAAACAAAAAAATCAAACAAAAATTACAAATGAAATTCAAATGAACGCATATTTTGCAAAAGAAAAATTGATAATTTCTGCAATATTGGCATGTTGTGTAATTCATCCTCATGAATAATATAGTTAACAGAACGAAATAATGTACAAAACTGATATTCTCGTTAATGTGTCCATCTGGCAGAACAGATATAGGTGCAATTAGATAGACAGACAAACGTATTAATTGTCCACTGGGGAAAATTGTTTTAATAGTAAATGTCTTCATAAGCTCTGCAGATTACTAATTCATGCACATGTCTTTAGTTTGTTTTATTTTGATAAAACAATGTATAAGCGTGTCTCAACCATTCAGAAAGCAACAGAAATTACATTTAAACTGACAATTTCCCATTTCACATTGATTGTATTACGACATCTGTAGGTTCTCAGATGCAATTAAATGGATGGAAATAAAATGCCCCAACACAATGCGTAATGGCGCTGTGGCTGATCTTGCTCTTGAAGATGTGTGGAAATGGAAAAATTCGGAGTGAACGCATCTTTAGACAGCAAGAAGATTTGCTGGCAAACGAGGACGATTAAGCCATTAAGCCACGCCTTGGTCTGTACGCTGCATCAAGGGGTAGTTGGCTATGGGATGTTAAGTTTTCATTCATTCATTCAGTCATTTTCTACCGTTTTATCCCTTTCGGTGTCACGGGGCTGCCGGGCCTATCGGCCCACTTGTTGGCATAGGCAGGGTACACTCTGGACTGTCTGCCAGTCTGTCGCAGGGCCACAGTCACACACCCATTCACGGACAATTTAGAGATGCCAATTAACCTATGAAGCATGTTCTTGGACAGTGGGAGGAAGCCGGAGTCCCTGGAGAAAATCCACGCCTACACGGAGAGAACGTGCAAACTCCACACAGAGTGAATTTGTGGTTCAGGTCCCCCAGGTGGGACTTGAACCGGGTCCTTCTTGCTGTGAGGCAAGAGCGCTAACCACTGCGCCACCGTAAACCATCTGGGATGGAAAGTTAGTCTAAAATAAGAAGTGAATAATAACCTCATCGTGCAGAACCTCTCCGGGGCATCTGTCGACATAGCTGTTGTATTTTTGAGAGCAGGTCTGAACCAGTTTTGTACACCGTTGGTGTTAGATTCATTCCTTGATGTACAAATATAGTAAGAGTTCTGTAATTGGCAGACCATCCAAAGTGTTGTCCTCCTCTGCCAAACAGGAGGCTAGGACAGAGGTCTTGTGTCAGCTCATACGAGAATCAGTGAGTCAGAAAATGGATGGATCATATGTCAGACTTACGTTTCCCATTTCCCCAAGCCCCCACATCTGTTTACTCAGTTCCACATTCATGTGTGTTTTTCAATGTTCTTTCAATTAGGATCTAAAGGGTAAGATCTGAGTGAAGGGGAGAGGTCCAACAGGGGAGTGTTCCTCCAGTTCTTCCAGACACTTAACTCTTCAGATGACGAGACCAGTGTGGCAGAAGAGAGATCCAAGAAGAAGAAAGATGTCAAAAAGGTTGGTTGTGCAGGAGTTGATTGCCCAAAGGGAAGTGACTGTCGTTCCACAGTGATTGTTTGTATTGTTACTAGGCTGTGGTGTGTCAAAGCTGAGTCCAGAGCTATCTGAGTTGGTGGTATACACCCGCAGCATTCACTTTAAGGGTTTCGATCAAGCTGCCAAAAACTCACCGTATCAAATGTCGTCTTTCTCTGAGAGAGAAGCACTCAAGCTTATTAAGGATTCTGGTACAAGACGCGTGCGCTCAGAGTTTGCAGTCTTTGAATGGGTCAATGTCAGACTAACTGTTGTCCACCTGACCTTACCAGGGTCCTCTTTGTGCGCCACAATAGTCACAAGCTCAGCAGGATTTACCCATCTGGCCGGCGCCTCCAGTCCTCCAACTACAACCCACAGCAGATGTGGAATGCAGGGTGTCAGATCGGTTAGCTAAATAACTACCTGTTTCGCTTAAATACGCTATTTAATTATTTAGCAAATATACTTTTGTCTAAAATGATTTACAAAAAGCAAACTAGGAGTCAGAGAAACATCAGACAATCAACATTCAACAAAATTCCATCAGTTCCTCATCTGAAAAAAATCGTCCCAGAAACACTTTGCGAGAACTGTTCTCTTTTTTGGGGATTGTAATATGTCTGTTTAAATGTTAATCTACAATCCCTTTCCTTTTGGTATTTAACATCCCATAATTTTCAGGCATGATTGACAGTTTTGCACAGCTTGAGCTTTAAGTGCTTCATCGTGTGGCTCCCTTTCTGCTTTTTTTTTTCAACTTGTCCTGTCCAACAGCTGGGCAGACAGATGAGGGCTGAAGGCCTCTTGTGTTAGACATATTTTACTTTTACAAAGGGTTATGAATCTTCTGACAAACCAGAGAAATGTCTGAATAAACCCCTTTTGTAATCAAGGCCAAACTTTATTGATTTTAATTGTTTTTGAAATTCTTTTGTGTTGGACCGGACGGAAACGGATAAGGAAAGGAGGGAAGAAGAGAGAGGGATAGAGGCAGTAGGAGAGGTGATCATAGGAGGGGAGGGGGTTAAAACCATGAAGCAGCATAAAGCAACAAGCTACTGGATGTTTATCATTACGGTAAGGTTCAGATATAATACAAATCTCAAAGGGGCGGGGCCTGTCCACACACACTCAAATGTTATAAACACACCTGTTAACTGCAAAAATGTCCACATGTCAACATGTACACAATACAGATATTGTTCAGGGGGCCCATAAGGGTTGTTGTAGACATGGCCCGACCAGGCTCGGAAATTGAAATGGAAATTGGCGAGGCCCAGCACCCGGCGGCAAGGACCAGAACCCACCCCACAGGTACACAGACAGCCCCGGCTCAGGAGTGATATGTTCCAGGCTTCTGGCCTTGCCAGAAAGCTCAGGGAAGCCTCTCCCAGCGTGGGGAGAGCACCACCCGGCCCAGGAAGCTGGCACCCTGTGGACACACGGCCTCCGTTGCCAAGGGCCCCGCACGCCCCACCAGGGATGGGGGTAGGGTCCACATGGTCCAAGGTCCACCTTCTTGAAATGGTGTGTGCGTGTGTGTTGAGTAGGGTATGTGTGTGTGTTATGTTGGAATGTATATTTTGAGGTGTGTGTGTACAAGGGGTGCAGTTAAAATTGGCGGGTAGGGCACTGAGGGGACATCTCCTGATTACTCACAGTGATGTCCATCACCCTCCCCGCAAAGGGTCGAAATGTCTAGGTGCGATTCAGAATTGGCGGGTAGGGTGCTAAAGGACATCTGCTGCTTGCTGGCAGTGATCTCAAAGCACCCCTACCAAGATTTACATGTCTAAGGTGCAAATAAAACGGAGAGGGTGCCCATTCATACGGCAGCCATGGGAGGACCACTGCCGTGAATCCCAAGGCATGGCAGGCTAACCCCCACCCCTCACCCTAATGTGAGATTATGAAGGGCCATTAGGACAGCTGTTAGACTGTCCTCAGGTGGATCGCAGCCCCCAGCAACGCTCCCAGGAGCCCAGCCCTGGGGCCCCATCCCGAGCCGGCGCCCCAGGCCTGCACCATCGCCCCACACAGAGAGAGAGGCCAGAAAGCCCCCCACCCCCGGAGCCAGGCCCCCACCCCCAAGCGCCAGCCCTGGGAGAGCTTTGGTCAGGCCTCGGCGGGACCGAGGCTGCCAACCGGCCGGGGCAACCACCGATTGACTCAGCGGAGACCCCGACCCGTCGAGCCCCCAAGGTCCCATACCGATAGTGGGACCCCCTCTCAGAAAACCCCTACACACACACACCCCAGACCCTTGGCCCAGCGGATGGCTGGCGACCGGGAGCTAGAGGTTGCCCTTGTCCCAGAGCCGGGAGGGTTGATCCCAGCCAGTGTGATGGGCATGCCCAGCGCTGCTGGACCTCCCTCAAACAGGACCTGCCAGCCCCCAGCACGGGCAAAGAGACCACCACCCCCAAGCCAAGCTGAGCCACCCTCCAACCCCCTTCACCCGTTTTAGAGGACCACCCCCTACACACACACACCCCCAGACCCCGCAGCCCCAGCGGATGACACCCAGAGCGACCGGGGGCCCCAAGAGGGTTGCCCCGCCCCATCCCCAGAGCCAGGGAAGGGTTGATCCCAGCCCCAGGTGTAGATGGGCAGCCCGCCCAGGAACCTTTTTGGCCGAGAGAACCATAAACGCCACACATTTTTAAATGTAATTTCCAAAGAGCCATACAATAATGTAGCGTCCCTTTCCCACACTGAGGCACGGAGACTTAACCTCTTTTAGGGTTCTTTATTCTGGTTACTGCAGACCACAAAAAACACCTTAAAATTTATTCAGCAACGCCTGAATCTCTCCCGCCGAGACAAGAGTGCTTCTCCCAACTTTATATTCACCGGCTCCCGCTCCAGCCCTCCCATTTCCCTTATTCGGCCCGTAGCTGAACCCCATTGGTCCAAATTATCTAACAACAGGCTGAGCGTCAGAACTGAGAGCCAATCAGATCTTTGCTTGATACGTTCAATGAACTCCAGAACTTTTAACGCGGCCCAACAGCCACGTTAAACTCAGTCCGCGACAATATGTTTAAAACTAAATATACAAGTGAATGTGCTATTTTCCAAGTTGCTGACATTCAAAGAAGTTATTTATTCCATGTTTGTCTTGAAGTTCCTGAGGAGTTATGAATCTTTTATCAATAATTAGGTGCTATAGTCGTGTTAAGTAGTAGTGTTAGTGTTACGCCCCCTTCTTGCCAAGATGAGAAGTGTATCATTTTTTTTGTTTATGAGGATGTCTGGGTTGTTCCAGATGGGTGTCATTCTGCATGGTTGAATTGGCGTGTTAGATATTTTTATAATTTCCCACCATGCTGTTAAAGTGGCATTTATATTAAAACTTTGGAAACAGTCCTGTTTTTTAACTGTTTGAATAATAAATGGAAGATCTGACAGGTTGATCTTTCCACATAACGCCTGTTCCAATACTAACCATGAGTTGGTTTCTGGATTATTTTTTAACCATTTTAAGATGTATTGTAATCTATCTGCAAGAAAGTATTTTTGGAAGTTAGGTAATTCTAAGCCTCCAAAGCTTTTTGCAGATTTTTAAGTTTTTAGACTAATTCTTGCAGGTTTATTGTTCCATAAAAAGCTTGAGATGGATGAGTCTAATGTTTTGAACCATTTTAGTGGCGGTTGTGTGGGAATCATTGAGAAGAGATAATTAACTTAGGGTAAGATTTTCATTTTAACCGTGGCTACCTTGCCCATAAGGGACAGAGGCAGGTTGGTCCAGCGTGTTAGATCGTCCTGTATGCTTTTCAGTAATGGGGTGTAGTTTGGCTGCACCAGTTCTGAAATTTTGGGGGAAAAGTAGAGACCCAGATATTTGATATTTCCTGTTTTCACTGGAATTGTGAGCTTTTGTTCCATATTCCTGTTGAGTGGTAATAAAACAGACTTATTCCAATTAATGGAATAGTCTGATATGGAGGAGAATTCCTTAATGATGATCATTGCTGTTTCATTTACAGAATCTAAATTCCTTAAAAACAGTAATATGTCATCTGCATAGAGACTAATTTTATGATGGCTGTGTTTGGTTTTTATTCCTATAATTCTCTCATTCTGTCTTAGTGCTGCAGCTAGAGGCTCAATGAATATAGCAAAAAGAGAAGGAGAGAGTGGGCAACCCTGTCTGGTTCCTCTTCCAAGAAAAATCCTGTTTGAAGTCTGTTTATTAGTTCTAACTGATGCATTGGGGTTGTGATATAATATTTTGATCCAATTGATGAATGCTTCTCCAAAACCAAACTTATGGAGGGCAGCAATAAGGAACTTCCGATTTCATCTGTCAAAAGCTTTTTCAGCATCCAGCGATAGTATGGTCATTTCCTGGTTTTTAATGGTGGCAAAGTCTATTATATTAACAAGTCTTCGGACATTGTCATCCGAGTGTCTGCCTTTGATGAATCCAGTTTGGTCGAAGTGAATTATGTGAGGAGTGATTTTTCTATTCTCTGTGCTAGTGCTTTGCAGATCATTTTTACATCTGCATTGATTAAAGAAATAGGGCGATAGCTTAAAGGACTAGTGGGATCTTTGTCTGGTTTTAGAAGAAGAATTATGTTCACTGAGTTCATGTTAGGTGGCATTGATTGGCTCTCATTGATAGATGTGACCGTTTTATAAAATAAAATCTGATCTCAAGTGGGCCAGACCAGTAAAACAAATGAAAAATAACATATGGTCAGCTTGTTATCTGTAGCTTTGTTTTTGTTTTTTTTTCAGTTGAAAAAAATCCCTCAACCAACATAGTTGCTAATTTCTTGTTATTACACTTTCATTCACAGAGGCCAATTGATCTAAAATAAAATACATTTCACTTTAAAAAAAATTGGTTTATTCAATTTTATACAGACAATATTTTAATTCTGACACTGAAGCAATCCCAATAATAAACTCAAGAGGGGCTGCGGAAAAAATTAAACATCCGGTTTAAAATTAAAATGTGCGAATCAATGAAAAATTGAATTAAATGAAACTTGCAAACATTTGTGAACATAAAAATTGGAAGTTTACTTCCCTTTCACTTCTGAAACGTTACCCGGCCGTCAATATCAGGATTCTAATCCTGTGCAGCAAAACATTTCACCAACACATCTCTACAAGATGGCAGCACGTGTAAACACAGCGGCTCACCGCTCTCTGCTTTTGCTTTTGTTTTTTTGTAATTTTGTTGATGCCACAGACGTTTATTTAATACAGCAGTACTGAAATACTTCAGATCTGTAGAAAATGTCATTTTAACGCTTCCCCTAAGCCGAAATTTATACCTTTATACTTTATAGATCCAATTGACTATCACGGCCTTTGCTATACCCCCCTGCCGCCAAGGAGACAAAGGAGACGCCGTAAACAAAATATGGGAAGAGAAGCGGAGCATGAGGTAGGCTACATGCTAACCCGCATCGACCAGCTCTCCCTAGTCTCTTCCTTGCTAACGTAAGATCACTCGCCAACAACTAGACGAGTTTTGTTGATTGATTGTCTCGCGGAGGATGGACAGCTGTGTCACTATTATAACAGAAACCTGGTTGGCCGAAAACACGGTGGTAACGCCACGGTGGAGCTAGCGGGCAGCTCTTTGTTCCGTGCGGATTGGACTGCAGACTCCGGTAAGGGCAAAGGCGAGGGACTGGCGCTTCATATCCACAACTCCTGGTGTGCAGCCACACACATCATCGAAACGCGCTGCACACCCGATCTGGAATACTTGGCGGTGAAATGCAGGCCATTTCAAACGGCGAGGGAGTTCTGCTCTATCCTGATCATAGCTGTTTATATACCACCTTAAGCTAATGCTAAGCTAGCGCTGGAGGAGCTCTACTCTCTGATCAGCAGGCAATTCAGAAGCAGCTGTGATTGTGGCAGGAGACTTCAGTCCTGTGGTACTCTAAGCAGGGCTCCCACAATTTCAGAAGTTTATACACTTTCCCACCAGAGACAACAACACACTGGATCAAGTCTACTGCAACATCCCAGGTACAGGGCTGCAGCAGCTCCTCACCTGGGCATGTTGGATCACATATCTGTGGAGCTAACTCCCACATACAGACCTCTGATCTGCAGGACCAAACCAAACAGTTCAGGTATGGACCGAAAACGCTTCTTCAGCACTACAGGACTGTTTTGAACTCACTGACTGGGAGGAGTTTAAAGATGGCTCAGACCTTGAGACCTACACAACATCTGTCCTGAGCTATGTGCAGTTTTGCACAGATGCTGTTCTGCCCACAAAGACCATTAAAGTGTACCCAAACCAAAAACCATGGTTTGATGGCACAGTGCGGTCTCCGCTCAAAGCTCGGGATGGCCTAGAGCAGGGCCTGGGGCAGAGCATAGGAAGGGAATCAACCAGGCTAAATGCAGGTACAGATAATGTGTAGAGGATCAACCCGTAGGAGATGTGGAGAGGCTTCCAAACCATCACAGACCACAGGAGCAACACGCAGCAGATCACCCATGACCCAGCCTTGCCTGTCACCTTAAACACCTTCTTTGCACGCTTTGACACTCCTGGCAGCAGAGACACTGGTCATATTTTACAGCCGGAGGAACAGTACCAGCCTCTCGTCCTGCAGCTTCATCAGGTGAGCTCTACTCTGAGGAAGATGGACACCAGCAAAGCAGCAGGACCAGATAAGGTGTCAGGTCAGGCCCTGAAGCTATGTGCACATCAGGTGGCTGGAGTTTTTCTGGACATCCTCAATCGGTCCCTGCAGCTCACCCCAGATCCTGTGTGCCTGAAGTTCTCCATCATTGTGGCGGTGCCAAAAAAACCTCTGTCTTGTGCCTCAATGATTACCGGCCGGTTGCTCTGATACGGATCGTCCTGAGCCACATCAAGGACATCATCCCTGCTAATCTGGACAGTCATTAGTTTGCCTACAGGGAGAACCAAATGACAGAGGACGTAGTCTTGTTAGCCCTTCATGCCGCCCTGTCCCACCTGGAGCACACCAACACGTACGTCAGGATGCAGTTTGTAGACTTCAGCTCAGCCTTTAACACTGTGATCCCAGACAAGCTGACGCTGAAGCTTCACAACCAAGGACTGCCTGACTCTCTGTGCCTCTGGATCGGGGACTTTCTCACTGAAAGGCCTCAAATGGTGAGAATCAGGGACTCAACATCATCCACACTGATCCTGAGCACAAGAACACAACAGGGGTGTGTCCTCAGCCCCGCCCTCTTCACTCTGTTCCCCCATGACTGCTCCAATATTCATCTCACAAACCTGGTTTTAAAGTTTACAGATGACAACACCGTAGTGGGTCTCATATCAAACAATGATGAGACCCAATTCAGAGAGGAGCTCCAGCACCTAACAGGATGTTGTGCTGACAACAACCTCATCCTGTACACCTCCAACACCAAGGAGATCATTGTGGACTTCAGTAAGTCCCCCCCCCCCACCCTCATTCATGGGGAGGAGGTGGAGTGTGTGGACCACATCAAGTTCCTGGGGATGCACATCACATCCGACCTCACCTGGTCGCTGCACACATCCCACCTGGTGAAGAAGGCTCAACAGAAACTATTGTTCCTCAGGAAGTTTAAAAGGACTGGACTCTCATCTCAACTTCTGGGGAACTTCTATAGAGCAACCATAGAGGTAGTGAAAACCACACAGAAGATTGTGGGAGGACCTCTCCAACAACTCGACTCAGTGTACAACACCCAGGACACCAACTGTTTGTACCTCCTCCCTCTGGAAAGCGATACAGGAGCATCTGAACCCACACAAACAGACTGAGAAACAGCTTCTTCCCCAGAGCTGTGAGGTCCACCCCCCCCCCACCACCACCACCACCCACAGTCTTAACATAAGTCACTATAAGTCGCTATACTGGCAGGGATGCCAGTATAGCTTAGTCAGTTTGTTAGTCCATTTTTGTATTTTCCTATTGAACTCTTTGTATTCATGATCCTTTTGAGTTCATGTTTTACTTCGAAGCCCATCGAGACGACTGTTGTTGTGATTTTGGGCTATACAAATAAAATTGAATTGAATTGAATTAATCCCCTGTCACTATACAGTCAACAGTTGACTATGCTCTGGTTGCACTTTTATGCAACCAGAGCAACCAATACTCGTTTTATGTGTACAGTACTCATACTCATTTCATGTGTGCGAAATTTGTCTTCATTTACTGAATAGTTTTTGGTATTATCTATTTTTAATATGTATTAGGAAAGAGCTGCTGGAAACAATTTCATTGTGCACTGCATTCTGACAATAAAAGATTCTGATTCTGATTCACTGTCATTTAAGTGAGCAAATCACAATGAAATGTCTAAGAGTCTTTTCCTGGTTGCTCCCTGAATTTTGTAGCAACACCTGCCTTCTTCCTGACCTTTGATGGAGCGCCATCAATGACCAGACTGACATTCCATGACCAGTTAACTCCAACATTGTCCATCGCTGTAACTAGAGAACTGACTATGTCATCAGCTGTTGTTGTGTCCATCAACTCAAGAAACTCCGCTGTGACAGTCTCTTCAACGCCTCAAATAAATATGCACAGTTGTGCAACTTCTGTGATGTCGGTGCTTTCATCAATAGCGACCGAAAATTCAATAAAGGAATGGATCATGTCATTTGGCTGCCCAGGTTTCCTCAGAGATTTGGTTTCTGCAATGGTAATTCTTGACAGATTTATGTTGGCAAAGGTCAACTACTTTTTGGGGCGCAGGACTTCTGCAGCCTTTAGCAAGCATTTTTCCATAAAGTTCACGATCTGAAAATGGTTTGGATGTTTGCAACAACTTGTTTGCAATAAGGCAGCTGTCACTGCTCTATCAGTGACGTCATGAACTAGAAGCGTCCTTTTAAAAAAAAAACATGCTTATCATTTTTGCTCTTTGTGAGTGGGCCAAATGAAACCATTTGGCCAGGCCGTATGTTTGACACCTGTGATGTAGTGAGTAGTGAAGGAATTTGGACACGACCTTATTCTTCTAACTGGCTTACTTAAACTGTAAAAGACTGAATTTGGGTTTTTAAGCTTTCCATGGATTATTACAATTAACAGTTTTCAACCAAATCAAAATACGTAATGCTTAATATTCCTGTATGTTTAGTCATCTAACTTGTTTTTATTTAATAAAAAAACATCAAATCAATACATCATTACATAAAAATGATGCCTTAAATGAACATAATCGCCCCTCCCAGTGTTACTTTTATTTGAACTTATTGCTCAAATGGTCTCAGGTCATGGTTGGAGTATAAATTCATGTTGCATTCCTAAAATGCCAGTTAAAAGCCCATGCAGTGTGGCATTGAAGAGGTAAAACCTGCAGATTCAAACCCATGGAGCTCAGCTGGTTGAGCCCCTTTTAGAACCAGTTGTGAACTTTGAAACTGCTCTGTTGTGTCTTCTTCAGTTGCTTTGAACTTCCAGACACCTGGTGAGCAGATGGACCTGAACCAAGGCCGTTTTCAGCAAAACGGTCTGTGTGGATATGTTCTGAAGCCTCCTTTCATGTGCCAACCTGACAGCACCTTCAACCCTGAAAACTTTGGAGGAGGCCCCGGTCACAGACCTATCCTCCTCACCATTCAGGTAAGAAAGCTATGGGTTTTTCTATTATGTATACTTACATCCATCAGAACGGTGGTTTATCATGGTCATGGTGGTGGCTTTATGTTGCAAGTAAACATGGCCAGTTGAAGACAAACTTTTAACATTACAATGTTTTGTTCTGCCAAACCAGGTCATTTCAGCTCAGCAGCTCCCAAAACCAAAAAGGGAGAAACCTAGATCTATTGTGGACCCTCAAGTTTGGGTGGAGATTCATGGAGTTCCTATTGACAACAACAAGCAGAAAACTCATTATGTTAAGAACAATGGTAAGAGGTTGGGCTGCAACTAGGGGCTAGCTATATTGAGGTATTTATTATCCTTTAGTGTTCCAGTCTGCAGGCCTCTGATGATGCAACCATGAACATCTTTACATATACACACTCCTATACATCTCTTCTTAAAGTGGGGCAAAAAGTATTTAGTCAGCCACCAACTGTACAACTTATCCCACTGAAAAAGAGAGAGGCCTGTAATTTTCATCATAACTATACCTCAACTATGAGAGACAAAATGAGAAAAAAGTCCACAAAATCAAATTATCTGATTTTTAAAGAAAGTTTTTGTCAATTTTGGTGGAAAATAAGTATTTGGTCAATGACAAAGTTCAACTGAATACTTTTTTACATAGCCTTTGTTTGCGATGACAGCAGTCAAACATTTTTTTGTGAGTCTGCACAAGGTTTTCACAAAGTGTAGTTGGTATTTTGGCACCATTCCTCCATGTAGATCTCCTCTTTTGCTGTTCAACACAGACCTTAAACTCCCTCCAAAGATTTTCTATGGTGTTGAGATTTAGACACCTGGGCAGTGTGTTTGGTAACATTGTAATACTGAAAGAACCAGCCATGTTTCATCTTTAATCCTCTTGCTGATGAAGTGAAGTTTTCACTCAAAATCTGATGGCACATGATTCCTTTGCACGGATCAGTCGTCTTGGTTTCTTTTCTTTTTATTTAGAAACCGAGTTCAATTAGGTACCATTAAAACAGGTATCGAGTGAAGGACAGACGATCCCTTTTACAGAAGAAGTTACAGGTCTGTGAGAGCCAGAAATCTTGCTTGTTTGTCTGTGACAAAATACTTACTTTCCACCATAATTTACAAATAAATTCTTTAAAAATCAGACAATGTAATTTCCTTTTTTCTATATATATGTTGTCTCTTATAGTCGGGTATACCTCTGGTGAAAATTACAAGCCTCTCTAATCTTCTTAAGTGGAATAAGCTGCAAGATTATTTGGCTGACTAAATACTTTTTTGCCCCTCTGTAAATTTATGGTTTTAATCTTATGTTTTTAACTGTGTGTTGTTCCAAATTGTAAAGCGTCCTTGGGAGCCCAGAAAAACACTCATAAATTAAATGTATTATTATTAAATATTCCATTCAGGAGGTTCACATTTTTTTCATTATCATTGAGAACAGGCATTGTACCTGAAGACTTAAGTCACCAAAGCTTTACCTGACATATGACCCATGTTCTTTTGATAAATATAGACATATTCCATCTTGCTAATTTTTCAAAAGATTTGCATAAAATTTTATATAATTTTTTTTCTTTTTTCTACAAACACCAATATGGTTTTCGTAGACATCATTCTACTTTGATTAAGTAGTACCTAATTGATTAAGTGCACACTCAAAAATAATGAGTACATTTTAAGAGCAACTGACACAGTTAATCATCAGATTTTATTACAAAAAACGGTAAATATATGGATTTCATGACTACACATAAATGGTTTTGCTAGTCGCCTTGTAGAGGGAGACCTAAAAGCAGGATGGGCTCGAACAAGTCCAATAGGTGAATAGGATTTATTAACGAAGGCCTGAACATCACCACAATGACATACAGGAGATAAGGTTCCGATCTACAATGCGGCTCTGTGAAACCCACTGAGGATCTGTAGGACTGTAAACCTTCCAGTCAATAAGGTATTGGAGACCTCGACCAACTCGCCTGGATGCCAGGAGCTTTCTGACCATGTAGGCAGGACCACCAGCCACATGGCAAGGCGCAGTAGGAGACGCAGATGTAGGTTGAAAGGGACTGGTCTTCACAGGATTCAGTTTTCTTACATGGAAGACCGGGTGAACCATTACAGTGCGGGGAAGGTCCAGTTTAACAGCCACAGGGTTTATGATCCCAATGATAAGGTAAGGGCCAAGGTAACGAGGAAGCAGCTCCCTTGAACCCCCTTTTAGTGGTATGTCAGTAGCAGACAGCCACACCCTGTCTCCTACCTTGTACTTAGTGGTATGTCAGTAGCAGACAGCCACACCCTGTCTCCTACCTTGTACTTAGGAGGAGTTGCCCACAAAGGTGAATCTCTCCTGGTTTTTTAGCAATTGGAGTTGATAATCCCGCCGAAGGATCTGAAGTTTAGGCTGACAGTTGCTGGTGGGGAAAAAGGGGTGGCTGATCACCATAAGCAGCTTAAAAAAGGAGAGTATGCTGTGGAGTTGATCAGACAGTTATGCGAGTACTCAGCCTGAGGAAGCTGAACAGACCAACTGTTGAATATCTTAGCACACATAGCTTGTCAAGTGGTTGTTGTTTTTTAGCATTGTAGCATTGTAGCGTATCATCTGTCCGTTGGTTTTAGGGTAGAATCCCTAGACTTTCCCAGGGAAGCTGAGGAGCATGATTCCCCGATAGCTGGAACACACCCTCTGGTCCCCCTTTCTTAAAAAGTGGAACCACCTCCCCTGTCTGACAGTCCAGTGGTACAGTTCCCAGAAACGTATCAGCCAAGACACTCCCACAGCACCCAGAGACTTGAGGTGCTCAGGGCTGACTTCGTCCACTACCGGAGCCTTGCCACTGAGGAGCTCATTGACTACCTCAGTGACTTTAGCTTGGGTGACAGACAGCCTCACCCCAAAGTCCTCATTCTCTACTTCCTCAAAAGAAGGAATGTCAATGGGGTTGAGGAGATCGTCGAAGTATTCTTTCCAGCGCCCGACAATGTCCCTAGTCTTAGTCAACAGCTCCCCACCTGCACTGAAAACGGTGCCTGTAGAGAACTGCTTTCCCCTTCTGAGGCGCCGGTTACGTAAATACTCCTGCGGCTGCACTGGTGCTGGACTGGATGCAGTGTGAGCCCAATAATTCATATTTTTTGTTTTGTAAATAACCATGATATGAGTTGGATAATGCCCCTCTAAGTGTCCATTATCTGACATGAACGGACTTCCTGGAAGCAACCATCTGACAAAATGCATCTTGTTTTTTTTTCGTGTTTCTTAAATGTATTTCATATTGTCTGAGTTCTTTATAATCTTTGAGCAAATGTATTAGGTGGAGGCTTTAAATAACACCTACAGGATTTTTCCTATAGCTGCACTGTATTCAATTTTCTATTCTCATTTTTGTTTTCACTGTAAATTATAAAAATCAAATAAATCTGTTATTTCTCTCAGGCCTTAACCCACGGTGGGACTGCACCTTCAATTTCATCGTCCGTGTTCCCGACTTGGCTCTGGTCCGCTTCATGGTGGAGGATCATGACTATACATCAAGCAATGAGTTCCTAGGACAATACACTTTACCTTTCACCAGTTTACAGTCAGGTGAGAAACGCATGAATGTTACAAGTTAGGGTTGTGCTTTCATAGAGGTTGTGGTAGACTGACCTTTTGTTCTTACAGGTCACCGACATGTTCCCTTGGTTAAGCTGGATGGGTCCAGCCTTTCACCCTCCACACTCTTCATCCATGTGAAGTTCAGCGCCTGTCTGGATGGGCTGTTCAGCAGTCTAGGACCAACAGGCTGACAGGATTAACTAAAGTGGATGCAAATTTGGTTTATGTGCTCAAAGAAGTCCCACTACTATGCAATAACCTTTATCTATTTTTATTTTAGAAGTAGGCCTTATATTATCTTAGTTATGCTTAGATTTATCAAAAGAAAGGAAACACTATTCAAAATTCTAAAGCTGTATTGCTGCTGGACATATTTGGTGACTTGGGTGTCCAGCATGTCCAGTGCTATTGTGTATATGTCTCAGCAGAAGTTTTGTAATGTGTGACCGTTTTGGCAGGATGGCTTGATGCTTTGAGTCATATGGCATGGCAGAATGTCTTGACCTTCCTCCAACCTTTAGTACATCATCTTGCAGAATTGGGTTCAACTTGAAGAGAGGGTTGCTTGTCTTATAAACTTTGTCATTCCTTAATGCTAGCAGAGCAGAGGAGCGGCTTTGGGATGTGCGTGATGCATACCATCTAAATTTGTGTTACCAGTCGTGTCCGGACAAAATAAAGGTTGATGTTATTCCCACATTTATACTGTGCCTGCAGCAAAGATGCACATTGCGGCATTGCCCGCACAGAGTTTTACTTCATCCACGGCTAAATTTTGTTAGCACGTATTAGCCTAATCTTAACCCTGCTTCCCAAGAATAAAGAATAAAGCATAAAGCACTGGCCGCACAGATTTAAAACATTTTTAGCGAACAGGCCCCTAATAATAATCACAAGAATAAAAGCACATTTATTCTTTAAAGATTTAAAAGACAGCTGCAGCCTCCCTAAACACAGATTTCACCATGCTCCCTAAACACAGATTTCACCATGCTAGACTTGTGCCGTTTACCAGTAGGGGCAACAACACAGAAAAAAGAGCACTGACGTCATCGCCCCCCCTCCCCCCTGGAAAGGCTGACTGGAAATGAATTATGCTAAACTTTTTGTGAAAGGGTGAAAATGAAATGCAATCCCATCTTTGCATTTTTGCTTTAACTATGTCACAGAATGAGCGGTGTTTAAGTAGAAAATAAAAAAGCCTTTTGGAGGATTAATTTTTCATTTTATTTTTGAGTCAAATGATGCAGTTACTGTCACGGTTTTAGTTTATTTGCTTTTGTGCTCTAGTTGTTTTTTTAATGTGATGCTTTGAGTTTACTTACTGTTTTATTTTGTAGGTTTTCCTGTTTTGTGTTGTATTCAAGTTTTACTCTTGGTCCCAATCTGTCCTGATTGTGTTCACCTGTGTCTCGTCTTGTTGCCAGGTTCTCAGAGATACCAATAGGTTCAGAAACGAAGATACCAGAAAAGAAGTAGGGTTTAAGAAATTTTATACAGCATAACTTTTTCGTATAAATACAATTGTCCAATCTGATAAAAAAAAATTGTAAAAATCAACCCGAGTAAAATGGTTAAAAATACAGCTGGGTCAACAGAAGAAATAACAATAAGAAAATTGATCAGAGTAAAATATTTGAAAAAGATACGTCAGTCCAAGTCTAAAAAAATATTTTGGGGCACAAATGAGAGGAAAGGATCTGATGGAAGCAGATATCAGTTTAGGCAGGTACAGCACAGTTGCTGGTTCCAGAGTCATGGCCCGAGGCGCCGGTTCCAGAGTCCTGGCTCGAGCTGCCTTTCCCAGACTCTGAGCCCGAGCCGCCTTCCCTAGACTCTCAACCCGAGCCGCCTGCCCCAGACTTCGATTTTGACACACCAGCCGTTTGCTGGCCAGACCCACCTCAAGCTAACCCGCCTCACCGGACGGTGCGGCCTCCCGGCCATTTCCGGATCCGCTTCTCAGGACAGCGCGATCTCCCTGCCATCCCCTGGACTCTAGCCCCTTACAGTTCAATCCCCCCCACCCCCTTAGCTTTCTTATGGACCCTCGGAGCGGTTCCTTGAGGGGGGTTATGTCATGGTTTTAGTTTCTTTGCTTTTGTGTTCTTGTTGTCTTTTTTTTTTCTGTCATGCTTGAGTTTACTTCCTGTTTTATTTTGTAGGGTTTCCTGTGTTGTGTCATGTTTTACTTTTGGTCCCCATCTGTCCTCATTGTTTTCAGCTGTGTCTCCTCAGTCCTGTATGTATTTAAGTCCTGTCTTCCCTGTCTCATGTGCTGATCCATAATCTCTTGTTAGTGATGTTCCGAGTTCCGCTGACTTTTTAGTGTAGTTTCAAGTTTTGAGTTTGCCTGCATGCTGCAGTGGAGTTTTTGTTTAGTTTTTCTTACTTTTGGAATTTGAGAATTAAAGATCCTGTTTGGCCTGGAAGCTCCTGCCTCCTCCTCCTCTCTGCACCTGGGTTCCCTCATTCCCCGCCGTAACACTCAATGCAGATGACATCTGAGGTAATCCTAAGGTGTTATTCAACACCATTAGTGATGCCCAATCCACCTGCCGTTTCCATCCACTCAAATGATGATTGCAAATTTTTTTAATAATTTTTTATTGAAAAAGTCAGATCGGTGAGAAGCTCTCTGTCACACAGCTGGTTCTGGTTCTATTCCTAGTCCACCTCGGCCTGTGATTTTAGACACATTCTCACCTGTTTCTCTCCCTGAGCTAGTCAGAGTAGTTGGCACAATGAAGTCATCCTCTTGCTCTCTCGACGTGCTGCCAACATCTCTGCTCAAAGATGTCTTCCAGTCCATCGGTCCCTGTGTCTTGTCAATAATTAACTCGTCCTTGCTGTCTGGTCAAGTCCCTGAGCACTTCAAGAATGCTGCTGTCCTTCTTCTCCTTAAAAAGCTTGGGCTTGACTCCTCCCTCTTTTTGACCTATTCTTCCATTCATGTCTAAAATTTTAGAAAAAGTTGTTGCTAAACAACTTCCAACTGCTCTCGACAGTCATGGCATTTTCGATCATTTTCAGTCAGGTTTTCGCAGAGCTCACTCCACTGAAACAGCCCTTCTCAGAGTCACTAATGACATCCTGATGCAGAGTGATGCAGGAAAATGCTCTGTGCTACTGTTACTGGACTTGACGGCATCCTTTGACACTGTTGAACATTACGTCCTCTTGAACGGGCTAAAAAAACTGGGTTGGGATATCAGGTTCTGCTTTAAACTTGTTCTCCTCTTACCTGACTGGTAGATCTTTTTCTGTTGCTTTTTCCAAGTTCAAGTCCTCTTCTGCATCCCTCCCTTCTGGTGTGCCACAAGGCTCAGTTTTGGGACCGTTATTGTTTATTTTATATCTGCTGCCCCTGCAGCATATTTTAAGTTCTTTTAATGATATTTCTTATCATTTTTATGATGATGATATTCAGCTTTATGTCTTTTTAAAATCCCAGGATGTTTTTAAAATACAGATTTAACCCAGGTGTCTGAATTCAGTCAAGAGTTGGATGAATGATAATTTTCTCCAACTTAAAGAAGCCAAAACTGAGGTTCTAGTCTCTGCTCCTGACAGTTGCCTTCCCCAGATAGTCCAGGGGCTCAATCCACTTGCTTCCTTTATCAAGCCGTCTGTCAGGAACCTTGGGATGACTCTAGACCCGGTTTTATCCCTTGACTCTCTTGTCGGGTCACTTCTTCGCTCTTGTTTTTATCATCCTAAAATTTTTGCAAAACTGAGTCCAATTGTGTTGCGTTCTGAGATGGAGATGGTCATCCACGCTTTTATTTCATCTCGTCTTGATGACTGCAACTCAATCTTCACGTTTGAACAAAAAATCTTTAGAACGGCTCAAGGTTGTACAGAGTGCTGCTACAAGGCTTTTAACTAATTCCTCCAAGTTTTCACATGTCCCCCCGTTGTTAATCCAGCTGCACTGGCTCCCCATCCACTACCGAGTGTATTTTAAAATCCTGGTTTTAACATACACAGCTCTTAATAGCCAAGCACCAGTCTACATAAACGACCTTTTGCAGACGTATATTCCCAGCAGGTCCCTGACAACATGTGACCAGGGTCTGCTTAAGAGAACTCGTTTAAAGACTAAAGGTGAATGAGCATTTGCAGCAGTGGCTCCATCCCACTGGAACTCCCTTCCTCTCAGCCTCAGATCTGCAGACTCAGTGTTTTCTTTTATCTTTTTAAAATAGCATTTTCTTAGTTGTTTATTATTTTCTGTGTTTTACCATGTTTTATTGTGTTTGACTGTTTTATCATGTTATATTGTGATGCACTTTGTGATTTTTATCTTGATAGGTGCTATACAAATAAAGTTTATTATTATTATTATTATAACAGATTTGTTTCAATTAATTGAAAAAAATATGATTTATTATCACTGAACAGTATTGCAGAGCAAAGACTCTCGATACCAGTCAAATCAGGCAATATCAAATATCTAGTTATTAATTTTCCCCAAGATTATCATAACTGGTGCAGCTAAACCACACCCTATTACTGAAAAACACACAGGGCGATCTAACCCGCTGGGTCAACCTGCCTCTGTCCCCCATATCAAGCTTCCTATGGAACAATAAACCTGCTAGAATTAGTCTAAAAACTTTAAAATCTGCAAAAAGCTGTGGAGGCTTAGAATTACCAAACTTCCTCAACTACTTTCTTGCAAATGGATTACAATACATCTTAAAATGGTTAAAAAACAATCTAGAAACCAACTCACGGTTAGACTTAGAACAGGCTTTCTGTGGAAAGATCAACCTGTCAGATCTACCATTTAGTAGCCAAACAGTTAAAAAATAGGACTGCTTCCAAAGTATTAATATAAATGCCACTTTAACAGCCTGGTGGGAATTTCTCAAAATATCAAACTTCTCACTTTAACCATGCAAAAAGACACCCATCTGGAACAACCCAGACCTCACTATAAACAAAAACCTGTTAAGCTTTCCATCTTGGCAAGCAGGGGGCTTAACACTACTAGAGCACTTAATTATTGATAGAAGATTCATAATACCCCAGCAGCGGAGCCCGTGTCCTGACATGGATAAAATAAAAAATATCTTGGTCCCTGCAGTGCTGTGACTGTGTCTACCCCAGGGCCCCTGCCCCACTAGCTGCACAAACCACGACTCAGAGGCTCTCTCCTTTTTTTGTTTTCGGGTGTTCACAACTCATGTGATATTTGCATCTGAAGTTAGAGGAGCTTGTTTGAGCATTTATGTGAACGTATAAAACTCAGGGGATGAGGAAAAAAAGAACAAAATAAAGAACGGTTCCCAGCCGACCGTGAATGGATTCCCATCATTTGCATTAATGAGCCATTTCAAAAATGTGATTTGTTTGCAAACATCACATCAAGTTCAGTTCTGGGGCTTGTTTCAGAAAGGAGGTTAAGTGTAAACTCTGAGTGTGTTAACCATGAAATCAGGGAAACCCTGGGTTTTCCGTTTTAGAATGGGAGGTTTGTTAAACCAGAGAAAACAGAGTAAGTCAAACCCGTTTCTGAAAAAGAGGTAACTTATACTCGGAGTCAGTGTCCATGGTTACTTATGCTGTGAACCCAACCTGGTCGGGAGCAGGTATTATTCTCTAAACTCAAGGTTTCTGCCGGTCCCCTCCCCTTTTTAAAGACGAAGCGGTATTCTTCGCTTCAACCTTCATTGCCCACATTTCCGTCACACAGAGACAAGTGACAAGAATGGCTTGTCCTTTTTTGGAGGACCCAATAGACGAGGAGGCTGCATTCATTTGTAGAGAATTACATTTACGTCGTGCGAGGATTTTGAGACCTAGACTCGATTTTTTGTCATTTCCCCATACGTTTTTGTTTGAGCGTTACCGTTTTTCGTTGTACGTTTTCGTACATATATACAATGAAAACAACAATAGATATGTATTGCTATGTAGATGTTTCATATGTCAAATATTGTCCACAAAGCCTACATCCATGACATGCTCAAATTTAACCTGATTGAATTATGTTTTTATACTTCATTTTTAGCTGCTGCCATGTTCTTTTAATTCCTGCAGGATTGCATCTACATGAAAATGAAATCAGGGACATTGGATTAAATTAATGTAACAATTACTTTTTGGAAACACAATTTGCTAGTACTGCTTACTTTCTTAATCCCATATAAACCTATACCACTTGATCAAAGGGTAGACAAAAGTTCACTTTTAAAAAAAACACAATTGAATGTATTAACTGACCAACGTTTGCGAAAGGGGAAGGTTAACAAAAAAGTCCTCTAAACATTACCGACGTTAAATGCATTTTCCCCCCGATTGGTTCTGTACACTATGCAGCATTTCATGCATTTACACCAGGAATGACACTTCAAAAGTACACCTAAATATAGCCATTTTTATTTCACACTTTACGCTATTTAAAAAGTTATTATAGCGAATATTTTATAACAATGATTTAAATGCAAACTTACGCATTAACTTGAGCAGCTATGTTTTCCCACGCTAACTGTCTCTGTTTTGCAGATGCAGCTGTGTTGCTTTTCTTCTGGAATATGTGCTCATATTCACTGTAACTCTGCAGCAGCACGTCAAGTTCAGCTGGCGAAAAATACGCAGACCTCTTTTTTTTCACGGTTGCCATGGGGACTCGTAATATCTGCGCTCCATTGATAATGGCTTCTTATAGTCGCGGTGCGCACGCTTAACTCGGAATCAGTTCACTCGGAGTTGATTGACCTAACTCGGATCAGCTTCTCTGAAACAGAAAACTCAGAGTTGTTAATCTCTCGATTGACCAACTCAGAGTTCAAGTTTAACCTCAGAGTTGGTTGAACCTCCTTTCTGAAACAGGCCCCAGATCCATCTTATGTGTTGTGTTTTCCTTCCTGTTTCTTCTCCATGTTGCCCCCCCCCCCCTTTTTTTTGGTTCCTTTTTGTAGAGTCAAAATGTTGATATTTATTATTGGCTATCAGCTGTGCAATAATTTTATTCTGTATTCATTGTTTATTAGTGTGTACCAGCTGTAAATATCTTGCTTATCCAGGTGGAGCTTCATTACCTTCATTTAATCCAACCGGATCTCTTGCATAGCTGCCGCGCTTTGTTGAAAACCAAAGAGCCTTTTTCCAGAGACTGATGTTGCTTCCCTTGCTTGGCTGCTCCATCTTCTGCTGCTGAACCCACAGGTGTGTAATGACATCCTTCCAGCACACATCTTTTGTCCAAAGTTTAGGACAGGGGTGGGCAAACTACAGCTATATGCAGCAAATTAAATTATTTAATCTGGCCAGCTAAAATGGAATAAATTATATTGATAATTCTTAATGATGTTTTATTTTCCCTGTAATTCTGGTATCTCCCTATAGATGGTGCACTATAAATAAATCGACCTTTGCCAAGTTGCAGAAAGTTATTTAGCTTTTAGGCGTGTTTGAAGAACTTTTTGTTTTTCTGATGTTCATATGTGATTCTTTGTGAGTTGGACAGCAATTTTCCTGATACTTCCAACAGCACACGAACGCAGCATTACTCTTAATTTGCGGTTTTCCTTGAGGGATATAAAATTGCAAACTATGGTTCAATTGGCACTAAATGAGAACAAAAGCCACCGTTTTTTTTATTTGATTTGATTTGAAATGGTTTATTTCAAGCAATTAAGTAGAAATAATACACAACAGCAATATAAACATCAGTTATACATTCATACAGTAACTAATCAAACTTAGGATAATTAGACATATTAATTATGTTTTGAAAGTTTACTCATCCTTGATCAAAACCAAAGCGCGTGATGCGCGAGTGCAGCTCTGATCCGCGCAGGTGAAGCTCAGATCGATTCCATAATTTTTGTTGTACAAAGTGGACGTGTAGAAGTCACATGACTGACTTGCGAGTTTCATAAACCAATGACTGCTAAATAATAAGCAGGCTACGATGTCACATGACGGTATTCAACCAATCAAGGGCAGAAGCATGAGGAAGCGCCACTCCGGGTCCGGGTTTCGGTCTCCAGCTCCCTCCGTCAGTCAGCTCAGCACAATCTGGGACCCCCGATGGCGGCTTCGGCTCCCGCTGTGTCGGACCTGGTGGCGGCCGCGCGGCGGCAGTTCACGCGCTCGTTCGGGGAGGAGACCCCGCAGGTGGCGGTGTGCGCGCCGGGGAGGGTCAACCTGATCGGGGAGCACACGGACTACAACCAGGGATTTGTGCTGCCGATGGTAACCACAGGGTTTACTTCTCTGGGGGGTGGAGGGTAGGGGGGTGTCACACGGGCCACATACCACAGGACCTGCCCCAAAACACGATTTGTACTTGTGCTGTTATTTTGAAGGGCGCACCGGAAATACTACGGAGGAAGAAAGCTATACAATGAAGTTATGGAAAAGAGTAGTTGAAAGGAAAGGTGTAAAAAAAAAACTGTGGCCTGCAATATAGTTTGGCATAGAGACGGTGGCACTGAGGAATAGCCAGGAAGCAGAGCTGGAGGTAGTAGAGATGAAGATCCTGAGGTTCTTTTTGGGAGTGACCAGGATGGATAGGACCAGGAATGAGGACATCAGAGGGACAGCACATGTTGGAGGTTTTGCATATAAAGCCAGAGGTAAAACTGAGATGGTTTGAACTTATCCAGAGGAAAGATGGAATCTTTATTGGTTGAAGGATGTTGACACTAGGGCTGCCAGGCAAGAGGTCTAGAGGAAAAACTAAACAGGAGGTTTATGGAGGCAGCGAGCAAAGACATGAAGGTAGCTGGTGTTAGAGAGGATGCAGGAGACAGGGTTAGATGGAGGGAGCTGATTCGCTGTGACAGAAGAGAAAAGCCAAAAGGAAAAGTAGATATGCAACTTACAAAGTTTCATCACCTCTTAAAAATGACAGGATGAATAAATTCTGTTCATGTTCAGCTCCTTGTCAGTGTACAGTAGGATCCCAGAATTGGTCACATTACTGGTAATATTTCCATCTAATTTCGGTTTCCTCTCTGAACGGACAGGAATTCTGCAATCATGTGCTTTTTTTTTGTTCAGACTGTTTGTTCAGATTGTGTTGCAGTCAGCAGTTTGAAAATGTATGAAGTACATCAGGAAAATGATGACAAACTAAAAACTTTTCCCTGCTGAACTTATGTGAGTCCTTCTATGTGCTGTGTGTTTGTGAATCAGGCGCTCCCCCTGGTCACTGTGGTGGTTGGCAGTCTCAACCTTGGGCAGGATGTTACCATAGTAACGGTTGCAGAAGACGCAGATGAGCCCCGGGAGGTGTCCTTCAGCCTGGCCGGGGACAATTCTGCGCTGACTCCAGGTGTCCCTCGCTGGGCGAACTACGTGAAGGGGGTCATTCAGCACTACAGAGGTAGGAAGCTCAGTTTCAACAGCAACAGAAATATCAGATCTCAATTATTGACCAATGTGTTTGCTGCAGCTTCTCCTCTGCCGGGATTCAGGGCAGTGGTGGCCAGTAGTGTCCCGCTGGGGGGAGGACTGTCTAGCTCCGCCTCCTTGGAAGTGGCCATCTATACTTTCCTGCAGCAGCTAAAGCCAGGTGAGAGTGGCAATGATGAAGACAGGTGAGAGGTCACAGGTAAGACATTCAGGGGCTGCAGGACTTTCACAAGAAAATAGAATCTGGTGACCACTGGTAAAAAAATCTTATCAGGAGAAAGAATATCCTTCATCCATCCACGCAAGACTTTCACTCTTAAGCATTGGTTACCTGCATAATTACTCTGATTACTCTGCTGCTGCGTGTCAGTGGGGAGGGAGGTGGTAAAGAGCAGAGCTGCTCAGGCTGTGTTTGGACATGAAGACTCAGTATAATGGAATTTTTTTTAAATGACCTTCAGCTGAGTTTCTTTCACAGATGGAGGTGACAACGTGGCCAAAGCTCTATCCTGTCAGAAGGCAGAGCACACCCATGCCGGCGTGCCCTGCGGCATCATGGACCAGCTGGTCTCCATCCTGGGCAAGGAGGGGCAGGCTCTGCTCATTGACTGCAGGTCTGTTTACATGCAGACGTAACTGCTCTGCACAAGCGCGGCCCCTTCCCATCACACCCACGCTCTGGTTCTCCTCAGGTCCTTGGAGGTCTCCCCAGTCCCTCTAGTGCTCCCCGGTCCACTAATCCTCATCACCAACTCCAATTTGAAGCACTCATTGGCGAACAGCGAGTACGCTAAGAGGCGCCAGCAATGCGAGGAGGCGGCCACAGCTTTGGGGAAGAAGAGCCTCAGAGATGCCACCATGAAAGAGCTGGAAGGTATCTGGACCTCGTCTGATCCAGGGGGTTTTCTTGGATACTGAGCAACTGAACCAGATTCTGAAAGGAGAAGCAGCTCTTCTGCACTACTGGTCACTTTATTATGTACACCTGTCCAACTGCTCAGAAATGCAATTTTCTAATCAGCCAATCATATGGCTGCAACTCAGTGCATTTAAGCATGTAGACATGGTAAAGACGATCTGTTGTAGTTCAAACCAAGCATCAGAATCTGGAAGAAAGATGATTTAAGTGACTGAATGTGGCAAGGTTGCTGGTGCCAGATGGGTTGGTCTGCGTATTTTCACCCGCAATCATCTTAGCGTTCAGAGAAAGGTCAGAAAATAAAAAATATTCAGTGAGCTCCAGTTCTATGGGCAGAAATGCCTTGTTAACGCCAGAGGTCAGAGGAGAATGGTCAGACGGGTTCCAGCTGGATGCATCAGAATGGAGTTGAGCAGGGAGGTTGTGGCCTGCTGATTGTAAATTTTACATAACAACTACAATCTTTTTACAGTAGCATTTTTTTCATCTGCTGCTGATTCACAGCAATTTGAATAAGGAATATTCAGAAATGCAATTTTAAGATTAATTTGCCTTGTATATTTCCTTCATCATAAGAAAAATGCAACAAGAACATGTTAAAAACACAAAAAACACAATTTTCAGTGGTGGGTCGTTACATATTGTTGTAATTTTTGACAGACAAAAATCCAAACAGGACTAAAGTCGTAAACTTCCTGTAAAAATTCTGTTTAACATCTTTAGAGATGTCTTCCGGCTGGTAAACAGCTAAATTCCATACAGGGTTTGTAGTTAATAGGATGAAAACAGAAAGATCGTCTTCCTGGTTGGAGGGTTTATTGCTCATCGATTGGTTCATTTTGGCGTCTTTGGTTATTTGTACCTGCAACCGCAGACGGAAACTAAGCAACGAGTTGGAGGGAGAGTCTGCTCAGGTAATAGTTTTATTGTTTTAGAGGTAGGGAGCCTTTGCAGCTTCTGCTGTCACAGAAAACATGTCAGCATGATGATCAGGGACTGTGGTGCATTTAAGTACCTTCTAAAAGCAGTTGCAGTGTTTGTTTTAGGCATCATCTTGCATTTTGGTACAGCACTGCATTTGAGGACAATGCTTTATTCTGATGGATTGTCTCAGTTAAGCACCATGCTGCTGCCAAGGGAAGTTTTACCATCAGGCACAACGCTGCATTCAGGTACGATGTTACATTTAGGTACTGAACTGGAGTCAGACATGTTTATTTCAGCTGCAATGCTGCTTTCAGGTGCAGCACTTTATTCAAGTTTCATGCTACAATCAGGCAAGGTTTCAGTCAGCTAAGATGTTGCATTGAGGTGCTGTTTTATTTAGGCATAATGCTACATTTAGAGAAATTGCTGCTTTCAGGAAAAAAAAACATTTGGATTTGGTTTCAAAGTGTTTTTTATGAGCCATGCTGCTTTCAGCAACAGTGTTGGATTTAGGCCCAATGCTGCATTCAGGTGCAGCCCTCCATTTATTCAGATGCTATGTTTCATTCAAGCGTCGTAATGTTGTTTGGGGAGATTTTGCACTCAGCCACAATGCTGCATTCAGGTACAATGTTGCATTTTGATGCAATGTTTCATTTGGGAACTGTGCTGCATTTCAGTGTTCAATATTGTTCAATATTGCAGAAACCATGTTTCATTCAGTTGTAAAGCTGCATTCAGGTGCCTCTGTAGTGCTGTATTCTGGTATTGTTTTATGGTGTTCTCATACCAGGTTAATCTCAGTTAGATATCTGTTAGATGTTTGTAAAATCATCCAACTCTTTGAGTTACTTACACTCTTTTCCTCTTCCTGCAGAGGTGAAAAGCAGGCTGGACGACGTGATCTTCCGCAGAGCTCGCCACGTCATTGAGGAGACAGAGCGAACCCTACAAGCTGCGGAGGCCCTGAGAAGAGGGGCCTACAAGGAGTTTGGGAGGCTGATGGTGGAGAGCCACAATTCACTGAGGTACAGGTGACGGCGTGAGCGTGCAGCAGCTGCTACTGTGGTAATGTGGGGAGCTCACTGGCTTTCTGTCTGTCAGGGATCTGTATGAGGTGAGCTGTAGAGAACTAGACCAGCTGGTTTCTGCTGCCCTGGAGGTGGACGGGGTATTTGGCAGTCGGATGACGGGTGGTGGATTTGGTGGGTGCACTGTGACACTGCTGCAGGCCCACAGTGTCGATAAGGCCATCCTCCACATGCAGGTATGTCAACACTGCACTAGCATGATCTCATGTTTACTGTTTTCCCCAGCAGGGAAAGGACTTTGTGACGCCAGGGGTACAAATATTAGTGAAGTAGATCAGGGTTCAAGTGAAGTTTCACCTGCTGCATAAAAAATGACAAACTGGGACGATCAGTGAAGTTCATTTCATTTGAATGCAGCTCCCTGTGAACTCTGATTATTCATTCTTTAACAGATGAATCTACAAACTCTTTAACAAAACTTACTGCCCCGCATTTGTTATTCTGACCTCCTGGTTTGCTGTAGGGCAGCCAGTCATCTGAGATGCTGACTCAGCATTCCTGCCGGTTGTGACAGTTTCTGTCTGGTGTTTTCCAGCTCTTTGTGTGCTGCTTTCTGTGATAATGACCTCATGTGGATAGACTAGGGTATTGCAGATTGCATCAACCCTGTCCCATTTGTTCTCTTCTAAATTAAGTGATAAGGACACAATTTAGGCGGGGTTAGGTCATGGTGTACCCCCAGCAGTGATGGTGAACTGAGTGTGGTTTTATTGTTTCAGGTTAGTATTATTGTATTTAGTTTTGTATGCCACACTAATTATAGTTTTTATTATAAGCTGCAATTGATTGATTTCTGTTGTCCCAATAAAGGAATGGGGGTGGGTTTTTATTTTTTTTTGCCAGCCCCAGCTCCACCAAAAACCTGTATAGAGGGTCCTGTGTTTACTCCTTTTGTCATGTGTTGGTAAATAGAATAATTTACATGTATAATGATTCCTTTGGTTATTTAAAATATGTAAACATTTTTCTTTATAAAAGTTTGGATCATGGGAATCCTGGTATTGATGGCTGATGAGAGAAAGTGTCAGGGTTTCTGGTTAACCCATGTAGGTTTTTGATCTTTCTCTGATCACAGAAAGACCTGAATGGCCGAGTCTGTCTGACCTGGGTTTCTGCAGACTGAGGTCACTTGAAAGTTAAAGCAGTAGGTCTACCTGGGGAATTTCTAGTCAGCACAGATCAATCAGTCCTCAGTGTTACGACTGTCCCTTTAAGAGATACGAGTTAATTCCTCGAGTGTTGCTCAGAGAGTGTGACTCTGTATGTGTGAGGGGGGGCTCAGAGCATAGACTGTAAAACCAAAGGATGAATCGTGGTGTGACGTCATCCATAGAAAATGACTCACCTCCGGCCCTCACTAAATAAGGCCAAATCCTTCACCATTGCTTCCTAATATGGGCGCCCCCATGTTTAACCAGTCGGCAGGAATATGTCCGAGTCGCTCCAAGTCATCATATCTATGGCAACTACTGTCGCGATAGAGCTGATTGTAAGTCCCCACCTTTTTTCACGCCTCTACCTCTGAAACGCTGCGCTTTAAGATGCACATGGCAGCATTGACCGCATGGATTTCAAGTGCATCCTAGGCTAAATGTTGTTGATGTTGGCACGTATTAAGCTAACCCTAACCCGGGGGTCTGCAACCTTTTTTACTCAAAGAGCCATTTGGGACCGCCCCTAATGAAAAGAAAGCACCCGGAGCCACAACCCGTTTTGACATCATTATATATATTATGCATTTATATATTATATCAAGGGTGCTCATTACGTCGATCTTCAAGGACATGAGTGTAGATCGCGGGCCAGAAAAGATAAAAAAAAAGTACTTCTTAAAAATCCACCAGCCAATCAAAATCCTCACTGAGAAGTACGGGACTTGATTGACATGTAGATTGGCCAATCGGAGATCCTCCGAAACATACATCACTGCACATGCACATTGAGTTCTTAAAAGGATGATACCGCGGTTGCGTTGGGAGGAGCCACCAGCTGAAGTTCTGGTCTGATCGCTGCATGGAGCGATGTGTTTGTCAATGCATGGTAGAAACTGAGACTATGGAGAGATCAGGTTTATTATTTTGAAGAGTTCAACTTGGTAATCATGTTTCCATGTTTGAGTTCATAAAATCATCCCAGGGAAAGTCTCTGCTTCAACTCCCGCAGGGAAAGCTGCGTCTCAATCTGACGCCCGTGTTTCCATCTCTCTGACAGAGTTTGAAGCCAAGCCCCTCCTCCGCCACTTTACCTGCTTTTCCTCTCTACCTGTTCACCTGTTCACATCCTCTGCAGCTGTGAGTTGGTTTCCCCGCGCTCCTCAGTGTGTCCTACACAGAGAGCCAGGGCTCCAGACTAACTTTTTTCACTAGGAGCACAGTGGCCCCCAACTGAAAATTTTAGGGGCACAACCAGAAAATTTAGGGGCGCATACCGTAAAATCAACATGCTAACCAAGTCTTCTAATTTCCACGGTATTACTAATAAATACGTTAATAATAGATGCAGAAATTACAATGTGCTGTTTCAAATTCAGTGTCACATTTTATTCTGCACTTTTGAAGATGCAACAACAAGGTAAACTAACCGCACCATCGCTGTCATGACAGTACAAATAGTAAACAAAATACCATACATTTAGAATAAAAAAAATAGAGTTTTTCTGGGCCCATGTACACAGTTCAATTCTAATCTGATCTTTGATCCAATCAAAGACATTTTGGTAACTGCAGCAATTACCTGGATGGGTCCAATCAGAACAAATGCTGGTTCTTCTTGCTTGGATTCTGGGGGGTAATTGTTGTATGAGAAGTCAACAAACGTGCACTTCCCATTCTTTTGAAAGCATGGCGGTTGGGGGGAGGGGGGGCATTGGTTTATGTTAACAGAATATAAAAAAACCTATCAAACAGTCCAGTATAACAAAGGGGAAGCTCTACCCTTTCGGGGGGGGGGGGGGGGGGTCAGTTTCTGTCTAACCAGTTCTTCAGGTGGTGTAGTAGATCATACTACAAACACCCTCTACGGTGTTTGTAGTATAAAGAGAGCATGTGTTTGTGTGATGTATTGGCCTTCAATTTTCCCTCCCCCAACTCTCAATTTTCAAGTCGGCCTATTTCACTTGAGCCTGCACCGTGGCTCAGAGAGCCCTGAGCTGCGCATGGCATCTGCTCAATCTCCTTCAGCGAACAAGGGGCTTTTCCAGACCTGTTGTGAAGGGAACTTCTCCCACGAGAGATCCCAGGGTCTCAGCAGCCCCTGAGTTGTTTGTACAAAGACCCTAATCCTGCAGAGATTCTGAGCCGCATGTTGAAGGTCTCGGGCCGTTTGGTCAAAAGCCCACATTGATTTTGTACAAAGATGGCGAAATGAGCTGAATTCAACTTCAGATGAAGAACTGACTGTCATTGGAGCAGTAGGACGGGCAAATCCTCCACCTCCGAGGTTAGTTTAAAAGGGCATCAGCGTAAACTTGCAATAGGTGAACACCTCCCCTCCACCTTTTTCCCCCCTCTTTTTAACAAAGGCAAATAAACCTAGATTTATATTTGTTCCTTGAGGATTGCATCTACCTGAACTTCCAGGTGAGGTTTGGTCGTGATGAGCCTAATCTGAAGCTGGGCATATGTTCTCAGTTGGAGCATGGACTGCTCAGTTTCCTTTGTTTTTTTTAGACATGACCACTTGAACGTTTCCATTCAGAAACAGTTCATTTTCAAATCCATTTACTAAGAATATACTTTTACTGTCACAGTGGTTAAAATGTGATAAAATTGCCCGTGACCTGTCATGGGGGACAAAAAAACGAATCTGTTCCTACGAAATAATTGTGACCTTTTACAGACTTGGTATTTTCAACCAGAAATACACTTAATTCCAGTTACGTCTTTATTGTAAACAAAGCAAAAATAAAACATATTTTGCCATTACACCATTGATGTTTCCATTGACTATAGCGAGGTGATTGCTACTCCAGGCGGCTGGCTGGATGACAGACAGTGCAGATGTGCAGCAGGTGTGCACACCTGCTGCACATCTGCTACACATCCCAACCTGGAAGCAGTGGGTCTAAGGCTGATTCTAGCTTTGGCAGAGGAGGGAAAGGCTTCTATCAGCCCTCTGCAGATGAAGCAGCTGGTGCTCACAGATGATATTAACCCTTGTGCTATACTATGACTCCACCCTTACATTGACATGTTCTCCCTACCATGACAAAGGTGGATACAGGTGGAGAGGATTTCATGTAATCCATGGACACCAGTGAAGATCACAAATTATTGAAGAAAAAGGGTTCAGCGCACTGTCTAGTGGGTCTAGATGACCCAACTCCCAATGTGAAAGTGCCTAGGATAGGTGGCCCTCTGCCTGCCACATATGAAATATAACTGTATTTTTACATATAGACATTTTTTTGGCAAGTAATTGAAGACCCACTTTAACAAACATGTTCTTGTGCCTCTTTCTGATGATGAAGGACATATTAAAAGAAATTTGAGCTTAGTAATGCATCTCTGAGTATTTCTTTATTCAAATCGTTCTGAATCAGACGTGGGGTTGTGCTTACGCCACACCAGCAGTCACACTCACAACTCGGAGGTGAATTTCTAATGAACTCTTTCCGCTTTACAAAATCTGTGCCCTATTAAACGGCACAGGTTTTTTGATTTTGGCTAAAAATGGCATAATTGTAATAAAAGACCACTGGGAATCCTTTTTAAATTGATCAAAGATGTTTGAAATGGGGACTTTAACAAAAAGGCTAAAAAGGAGAGGATCCCAATACTGAGTCTTCTCACACTTCCCTTTCTTTTGGTACAACAGGAGCGCTTCAGTGGGACGGCCACATTCTTTATCACCAGCCCTTCAGAGGGAGCCAGAGTTCTGCCCTTGTCATGATCCACTGGACACTGGATCCACAAGCTCTCAACTTCAGCTCTGCTCAACAACCAGACTCCCTTTTAACATCATTTATGGATTTCTGACTATTCTAAAGCATAAGGTGCCAAACTCCAGGGCCTCGAGAGCCAGTGTCCTACATGTTTTTTAACAAACCGGACGTTGAAGCTACTTATTCGGTAAACGCACCTGATCCAAGTAATCAGCAGCAGATAAATCAGGATTTCTGAAAAAACAAAAAAACAGCAGGATGCCTGTCCTCAAGGTCTGGAGTCTGACAGCCCTAAAGGATCAGATTAAAAACTTTTAACTCTTAAAGAAAAATAAACTGGTGATTGTGATTTGACTTTGTTTTCTGTCTGAGGTTTCTAAAGATTTGAAAACATAAACATATGCGGGTGATGTGAAGGAGGGTTTCATAACCCCCACGCTTCTTTCTCACTGTGTGTGTCGAGATTGGCGGTGATAGGGCTGGAAGGAGAGAAACATTTACACACTCAGCTGTCATTGTCCTTAGAGGATGAGGAGACAAAAACACACGACAGAGATCTTTGTTCTTTTATTCTAAAGATCTGGAGGGGGTGGGGGGATGAGTACAGAGCCCCCTCACAAAAACTGCAGTGAGAACCAAAGTCCAACTCATCTCTAAGAAAGCAGCTTAGATTTCAGTCTGTTGCTCTGATAGTTTAAGACAAGCTCCCACTTTCCATTCTCGCATTTGATGCAAAAATAACTTGAAATTTGCAAATATATCAAAAGAACAGAAACTAATTGTGGACTTAGTTGAAAAAAAAAACAAAGCAGAAATAATAGAGTTAAAAAACAAAATGCAGAAAAACACATGCAGATTGCACAACTTGAATGTCGGATCAAGAACAGTATTCCTGCATAATTTATGTCGTGAATAGTGGTCTTGAAATCAACCTTTACTCTGTCTTCCTATGCTAGGGCAGTTAAACCAGCAGATGATGGGGAGGGAACAAAAAGACAGAGCAAGAATCGGTTGAGAAACAAAAAACTGCACACTCACAAAATCCTGTAGTAGAAAACAAAATAATAAAAATCTGTGGATGTCAAATGGAATAACAAATGCATGCAAAAAAATCAGTTTATACAAAAATTTTTAAAAGATAGAATTGTTGGAGTGGAACAGCAATACAAAAAATATAAAATACAAATTAACCAGTATTATGAGAACATGCAAAGAAGACTACAAAAAGAATGGGAAAAAATTTATAAAATACTAAAGGAATTTGGAAAGCATTGAACAGTGTCATTAGAAAACAAAAAGAGAAAATAAACTACCCAGACTTTTTAGTTAGTTAAAATTAAATGTGCAACAATTTTCAGGATATATCCTGATTAGGGTTCTGTTTTTCCCTGCCTGGCAAGTTTCAGCTTGACTTTCCTTGTCCCAATCTCCGGTGATCGTTTGCATCTGTGTCTTCTCAGTCCTGTCAGTATATACGTCTTGTCACGACCTTCCTCTGTGCTGCTCCAAGTTGTCTTCCCTGTCTTCCCGGTCACCATGACAGTTGTTTTTTGTGTGTTTTTGTTTCCCTGCTCGACAGCACTTTTTGTCATCTAAATAAACCCCTTGCCCTTGGAACCACCTGCCTCCCATCTCTGCATTTGGGTCCTTCATCAACCCCCGTACCTGACAGGAAATGACTTGGGAGTTTAAAGAAAATTTTGTAAAAATAGGGCCAAAATTAGCTGATGAAATAAACTGTTCAAATAAATCAGAAAAGGAAACTGTTGAACACTACATAAAGAGAAATCCAAACTCAATCTATTTGAAACCCGGGGAAGCAAAGGAAATTATAAAAATCGTCAAACAATTCATAAAGAAAACTAACAGAGTTAAATATGATGGTGGTAATAAAGGTAATTGATTGCATTGTTGACCCGCTAACCTATATTTGCAATTTATTTAAAACAGGAACATTTCCACAAAAAATTTAAACGACTAAAAGTAATTCCTTTATAAAAATCAGGACAAATTACAGACCAGTGTCTTTACTCTGCCGATTTATAATAAAACTCGAAGAAATATTCCTCAAAAGGCTGTAAAATTTTGTTGAGAAACAACAACTAATGTCTGACGATCAATATGGTTTCACAAAAAGAGATCAACATTCATGGCGAGGATGGAATTCATCGAACAAATTTTAAATGGCACAGATAAGGAGTTCACAGTAGGAGTGTTTATAGATCTTAAATAGGCTTTTGATACTATTGATCATAACATTTTAGTTAATAAATTTGAAAGATATAGAATATCAGGACTGGCATTAAAGTGGGTTTAACAGCTCCATTAAAAAGAGGCAGCAGTTTTTACAACTGGAAAATTGTAAATCATCCCTGCTAAATTTAAGCTGTGGAGTACTGTTCATCCTATATCTAAAAGACATACACATGGTGTCAAATACATTTAAATACTTCTTATATGTCGATGAGACAGGTGTAGTATGTACAGGGAAAAATCTCAGGAAAGTTTTAAAACAGTAAATACAGAGGGAAACTAAAACAATGGTTCAACATAAACTCTCACTCAATGGTAATAAAATTCATGATTTTTGGAAATCGGCATATAGATTCAGAAATAAAAGTTGCTTTTGATAATCATGTGGTGGAAAGAGTGACTGAAGGTGAATTCCTTGGAGTAATTATGGACCACAAAATAAGCTGGAAGCCACAAATAATGCAAGTCAGAGTTAAACTTGCTAAAAGGCGTGTTGGGATAAACACGTCCTCACTCACAAAGCAAGTTTACTAATATATTCATCGATAATACTACCATATTTACAGTGTAGAAGTTTGGGCAAATACAAAACAAATATGCAGTCTTTGTACATCTTAAAAAAGGGTTATTGAAATGGTTCATAATGTGGATTATGGGACATATACAAATGCACTGTTTTTAAAGTCGGGTTTATTGAAATTATGGGAACTAGATCATTTAAAACAGCACTCATTTAAATAACTTACCTAAAGTAAACATACAACAAATGTTCAAGGACAGAGATGGAAGTTACAATTTAGGAAATCAGCTGAACTTCAAAAAGCAGTGCATTCGTACTACAAAAAACAAAACGTGCTCATCAGTTTGTGGTGTGGACTCACGGAAAGGGTTGGATGAAGGTTTAAAAGAAAGCAAAAGTCAATTAGTTATATCCCTAGAGGAGACATCACGTGACTCCTCATGGGAGGAGAGCACCGCCATCTTGGTGAGGTCAAGTCACTGCTGCAGTGCATGCATGTGAACACAATTTTTGACTAAATGCCAGTTCATTGTGTGGGTTTCAACTGCCAAAATCTGAGAAATGAGTCCATGGAGGAGAAAGACATAACATTTCACAGGTAGGTAATATAGTTTTTTTTTCTTTTAATGCTGCAGGGGCTTTATTACTAGTACACATGTTGACATGCATGATGCTGCAGGGCTATTATCATGTTGATCGATGCATGATGTACATATAATTTGATGTCGACATAAATGTAAACTTTATTTTGTTAAACCTATATACAGTGTACTAGGACCAGGCTATTATAGTAATAGAGATTTATACATTTCTGACTCAGTGACTGAACTTTTCTTGCAGGTTTCCAGTGCATTCAGACTCCAGGAAAAAGTAGCCTTAGCTATCACAAGAGCTAACCCAGATGGATCACTGTGGTTACCAACTAGCAATACAGTCTGACTATGTTCAAAACATTTTGTGGAAACACATTTTGATAAGAGGCCAGACTGTTTGCTTGAAACCTGGCACCATACCATCTGTGTAACACAAATTGATCACTCACAAGAATCAGTAGGGTGAATCTATTGTTTCTTGTTAGGTTTTTTAAGGGTAAAGCTGTTGTTAACTTTCGGACTTATTGTTGACTTATTAATGTTTTGTTATTATTTATTATCATTGACTTACTATTTATATATTGTTATTATTTATTATTAATGATTTAAATTACATGTTAAAGAAATTCTAGAAACTTCTATATCTCTCCTCTCTCTCTCTCTCTCTCTATATATATATATATATATATTATACATATTTTTAATTCTTGCATCATTATTTTTATTTGTAGAACTCCTGCAAATATGCATTTTCATTAAAGTTTGAGCTTTTGAGGCTGACTTTCTCTTATTTAACAGCAACAAATGATGTGTGTATATATATATATATAAAATTATATATACACATATATCATATACAGATATATATGTATACATATGTAAAAATATAAATATATATAAATTATATAAAAGCTACTTAGATGCCACTAAAGGCTATAGAAGGCATTGTCATGTGGGTGCCGACGACCTCACCAAGATGGCATTGCGCTCCGCCACCGTCAGCCAGGCTTCCCAAGCGGGCGTGTCTCCTCTAGCGATATAACTCATTGGCAAACGTTGACATGTATTTAAAAAAAACATACAAGATTTAACTGAGGGAACTTTACAAGGATAGAAATAATCAATAAAAAAAAGTAAGCAAGTGTCTCTTTTGTATGGGGGTCACACAGAAGGTAATTTGAATGTTTTGCTAAGAAAAACTGCAAATAGAAATATGCACAGCAGCAGCTGTTTTAAAAAGGGGTGGGACCAAACAAAAACTTTTTTCTACCCACTCATTTTCAAGCACATTGTTCTGTTTTATTTTTCTATTTTTAACTCTTGTGTTTATTTTCAGTTTGTGTTTGGAATAATAAAAAAAATGTTTCAAATGTTGCAGTTTCACCAGAAAACACTGAAGGCAGGTTGTAGAATTGGATTTCTTTTACATACATGTTAAAAGTTTTAATTTTACACCAAAAAAGACATTTGTATATTCAGGTTTCTTGGATATTATGTTCATCTTTATTACTTTATTTCTCAAGTACTATAGCTTTGATTTTATTGGAGCTCAAAATTGCACTGATTTATGGGTGGGTTTCTTTTGACCAATAGGTGAATCCATAAGGGCTTTAAACTTTACTTTGTTCCGCCCAAATGCCGTTTAAGGGTTTTGAGGTTATGTTGGGCTTCATGTTATCTGTGTTGAATCCAATTTGGGAGATATATGTGTCTATTTCAACATGTCTATGGCTTTACAGCAGCACTGACAGCAGTTTCACAGGAAGACTTTACCTGCTTACATTTGAGTATTTTATTATTTCTATTAGTCCGAACACTGTCAGCAGACCTGTCTAAATCAATCCGCTTATCGTCATGAAAACCTTCTGAAGTACAACCACAGATCAGAACATTCACTTACTTGTATTTCAGCCAAAATTAAAACATGGGCATCATTGACTGCTGTGACAGAAATATAGATTGACCAAGGAGAAAAGGTGAGCAAGTTAACTGATACATGAAGAGATGCAGGATTCTGAATGCAGACAAAGCTACTGGTAAAAGACATTCCCCAGAATGCAGTTATATCTCCCCCAGCTTCAGAAGATCAGAACTTTCAGTTCTCCTTTATTATTCAGTCTTTTTTCTAGCTAAAAATAGTGTTTATCATGTCAGAAAAATACAAAGAAATGTAATATTACTGTCGTCACAAAAGATACAATTTAAGTTTTTGTTTTACAGTCTTGGAGAAGAAAATCAGCAAAACATCCATCGAAGCTGCTATTTCCAGGAGGAAAGTGAATGCCTCAGGGGGCGGAGTCAACAGGGAAGTGAAGTAGATCTAAGCAGGAAGCAGCGAACCTTCCGCCGCTGAGGAACGGACGAACCTGGCCGGAGTTTTAAACTGTCCACACGCGCGAAGGTTCCGGACCAGCAAAGCGCTGTTTAGACTCAGCAGTTGGACACTTTAATTGTAACCCTGTTTAAGAACAGAAGTCCCGGACCACTGGGATTCGGACTGGAACCAGCGGCTGTCTCTTTCACAGCGGCGGACCAACGGCCGCGGTGCACCAGGTGGGTCGGGGGAGGGCCCAGAGGGATTCCGTAGAACTGATCCCGCAGGTGTATATCGGTGCTGTCATCCTTAAGTTATAAAGGTCCGTCGCGGCCACGTATTGGGCGTTCTCGGGTCTTCTTGTTACCGCCGAGATGGAGGGTTCGGGGCGGACTGCCTAATCATGTTTAAAATCGGTAGAGCCTCCGCGACGCAGGACGGGGTCCTGGTTCCGAACAAAAGAACCAGAACCAACCTCGGTCCTGTGTTATTATGGTCGATTCTGTTTACCAAATTAAATCAATTTGGGTACAAGAAACCCGAGGACTGAGGTTTGGTTTGTTGTGTTGTGAACTGATTTCTGAAGTTTAGCCTCCAGTTTTCTTCTGTGATTTCATCAACCGGTTCGGCTCTCCGTGTTCTCACAGTTCGGCTTTAAGCTCGGTTTGCAGTTCGTAGTTTCCGACCACAGATTTACTCGGCAGGGGGGCACTACTGCGCTCGGCAAACCCGACAGATGAAGAGTGGGTGTGCGGCCCTCTTGGCGATGTGACGTCTCACCTGCGAGGAAAGGTGAGTTCATGTTCCGGCTGCTTGCGTAAAACACGGAACTGTATCTGCGGAAAGGTGTGTCCGCTGCAGGTGTGTCCTCGAGGTTCAGAGTCAACCATCTGGGGGGGTTTGCAGCCTCGGAGAGTTGACGGTCCGGTTCTGAACCCAAACCTGCAGGACCTCCACGAGTCTGCGGAACTTTACAAGGACAGTATGGCAAGCGAAACGAGTCATAAAAATCCAGAAGAAAAGTGGTATAAGGACACCATTTTGGCTTTAGAAAAACCGTCGACTTCTACGCCCGTTTTAACGTAGTACTAGTACTTGATCTACGCCGTCTTGTGTTGTTTCAAGATGGGCGTAAAAACGGTGTTTTGTTGTCACATTGGCGTAAAACGCTGTAATGTTTGAATAAATTGGCTTAGGTCAACAGTGACCATCAGTTGTCTGTGATAGCCTGGTGGTTAAGCAGCAGATCCATATACTTTTTCTCATCAAGTTTATCTTTTTCTTTGGCTGACTTTTATCAACACTATTATTTTGATCATAGTTCGTTTTTGTTGTTGTTGCTCTTCTTTTTTGTTGAGACTTTTCTTAATCAGTAAATTCTTGGTTTCATTGTAGTTGTCTTTAAGAAGATATTAATATGAATTAAAAATCCCGTTTTGTCTGCCTAATGAAATTTAACCATGTATTCAAAAGTATCAATGTGACCGCTGGATTCAAACCCATGTAATTCCAAGAAAAGCATTGCAAGCACTGCATTATTCCACTACACCACATGTGAGCACTGAGAAACTGACTTTGTCTGTCTCCTAACAAGGGCAATTTACATGTTGGTGGTATAAAGATGTGTTCATCCATGAAGTCTTTTTTTCTTCCAATTTTTAAATGGGAATCGAGCGTTTCTTTTGTAACGGCATATTGGTTTGGTAAATTGATGACTACAAAAAGAAATTTCTTTATTGTCTGCAATATTTATAGTTTATTAATGTAATGCATACTTGTAAAAAAGAAGAGGAAGAGCTACAAGAAACTAACTACAATCAAAATAATACTGTAGCTAAAAGTCGTCAGCAAAAGAAAAGGATAACAAACGCAAAGGAAACGGGTTTGTAAAGCCTGGAGTTGAACTCACAATATCCGGCATGAGAAAAAGGTTAAGCTGCTAAAACCACTAGTTTTCAATAGTAGTTTAACTAAATTAGTTATGTTACCACCAAAATAAATAAATGAAGACTAACACGTTCTTTCTGAAAGGGATTTATTTATTTATATACTGTCAGAACCATAAATATTTGGACAGACACACATTCTTTCTAATTTTGTTTCTGTAAATTACCACAGTTAATTTTTAATAAAACAACTCAGATGCCATTGAAGTGCAGACGTTCAGCTTTTATTCCATGGGTTGAACAAAAAGATTGCATAAAAATGTGAAAAACGAAAGCATTTTTCAAACACAATCCCTTCGATTCATGGGCTCGTAAGTTATGGGACAATTGACTTCCATGCTATTGCATGGGCAGGTGTGGGCAATTCCCTTGTTATGTTATTATGACTGAAGCAGATAAAAGCCCTGGAGTTGATTAGAGGACTCATGCTTGCATTTTGAAGATTTTGCTGTGAACAGACAACATGCGGTCAAAGGAGCTCTCTATGCAGGTGAAAGGAGCCATCATTAAGCCAAGAAAACAGAAAAAAAAAACATGTGAGAAATTGCGACAGTATTAGGAGTGGCAAAATCAACAGTGTGGTACATCCTGAGAAAGAAAGAAACCACTGGTGAACTCAGCAACGCAAAAAGACCTGGACGTCCATGGAAGACAACAGTGGTGGATGATCGCAGAATCATTTTCATTTCATTTTCATTTTCAACAGCCAACCAAGAGAAACAACACTCATCCAAGTCTATCATAAGAAGAAGACTGCATGAAAGTAGATACAGAGGGTACACTGCTAGATGCAAGCCCCTCATAAGCCTCAAGAATAGGAAGGCTAGATTGGACTTTGCTAAAAAGGATCTAAAAAAGCCAGCACAGTTCTGGAAAAACATTCTTTGGACAGTTGCAACCAAAATCAACTTCTACCAGAATGATGGCAAGAGAAAAGTATGGAGAAGACGTGGAGAAGCTCATAATCCAAAGCACTCTACATAATCAGTAAAACACTGTGGAGGCAGTGTGATTGCCTGGGCGTGCATGGCTGCAAGTGGCACTGGGACACTAGTGTTTGTTGATGACGTGACACAGATCAGAAGCAGCCGAATGAATTAAGAGGTGTTCAGAGACATACTGTCTGCGCAGATCCAGGTGAATGCAGCCAAACTGATTGGGCGGCGTTTCATAATACAGATGGACAACGATCCAAAACATACAGCCAAAGCAACTCAGGAGTTGATTAAAGCAAAGAAGTGGAATATTCTTGAATGGCCAAGTCACTCACCTGATCTTAACCCAGTGGGTCCCAAACAGTGGGGCGTGGAGGTATTGCAGGGGGGGCGCGGCAAGGCTACGGCTTGAAGAAAGCCCACACCAGTCACTGAAAAGATGTGGACGTTAAAGGTGCAGTTTTTGCAGAGTTAAATGTTCAGGATTTTGTTATTTTCTTCAGAGAGCTGGTAAAGTGTAAAAGGCCACTTTCATGCAGGAATGGAGTTTATAAGATGTGTTGAAAGCCATGAACACCATTACATGGTAAAATTTTATGATCTATGATGCAGTGTCACTTTTAATAAAAAGGTGATATGTTTTTTTTTTTAGTTTTGTTCAGGAAGAAGTTGCCATTTTGTATGACTTACAATGTTAAGTAAAGTCCAGTGGAGTTTAGAAACAAAAGATTTGTATGTTTTTTGTCAGTGTAGGGGGGCTCGAAAATATTGTAATCTTCAGAAAGGGGGGGGCCCTGCAGAAAAAGTTTGGGAACCACTGTCTTAACCCAATTGAGCATGCATTTCACGTGTTGAAGACTAAACTTCAGACAGACAGGCCCACAAACAACCAGCAACTGAAAGCCACTGCAGTAAAGGCCTGGCAGAGCATTCAGGAGAAAACCCAGCATCTGGTGATGTCCATGAGTTCAAGACTTCAGGCTGTCTTGCCAACAAAGGGTTTTCAACCAAATATTAGTAATGAACAGTTTGTTTTCAGTTATTTCATTCATCCAATTACTTACAAGCCCATATAATAAAGGGATTGTGTTAAAAAAATGCTTTAGTTTTTCACATTTTTATGCAATCTTTTTGTTCAACCCATGGAATAAAAGCTGAAAGTCCGCACTTCAATGGCATCTGAGTTGTTTTATTTAAAATTAACTGTGGTAAAGTACAGAAACTAAATTAGAAAGTGTCTCTGTCCAAATATTTAAGGCCCTAACCGTACATATTTTAATGTTTGCAGAAAAGCATCTAAAGTTTGTTGAACAAAAAAATTGCAGCATGCTTGATAAAGTTTACACAAAAAAGGCCAACATTATATTCATTTTAAGTTAAGTTTTAACTAGAAAAAAGTGAATTTGTTGAAGGTTTTAGTTTTTCTTTTGTCTAAATCAGAAATGTAACTTTAACAAAAAAGTTGTATATATTTTTGGGTGATTACATTATCATTTTGTTAAATCTGTCTGTTGGCCACTTAACCTTAATCTTGTTTTATTTTAGTTACTCAAGTTACTTAAATTTAAAATTAATCATTGATGTAAATGTCCCGGTAATATCTTGTACTAAAAGGGCTGAAAGTTCTGTCATCGTGAACTCTCTGGCTTAATTTTTGGACCTCGCATTATAGGATTAGTCGTCATCCTCTACCTCCCTCTCACTCATGGTGCAGAAAGAAACAACAGAATAAAATAACGGGGCAAAACACAGTAAAACAGCAAGACAACAAAAGACATAGTCAAAACCCACACGTAAACCCCAATCCGCCCAGACAGGCAAAGGTAATGGTATCTCACAATTTCTTGCGCTGCCAAATCTGGCATGAAGCCTAATCATAGATTTCAATATATATCCTATATTCTAATAGTGAAGTTTCAGAAAAAATAAAAAACATCAAAGGAATTCATGTTTTACAGAACCAAAGTTAACTTTTTTATAAAAACTGTTAGGATTGTAACTCACAGTTGATGTGAATGTCATTACTCCTGATAGCAGAAGGGGTCTGCGGTCGCTAAGGATCAGGGCCCCCTTTCTAAGTACGTGCTTGTTGTTATGACGTCATGACGCATTGACGGCTTCACACCGATGCTACACCTACTTAACTGAATTAATTTGAATGAAAGTAAAATAACTGTCTGATAACTGTTGTTTTTAAATTGATTGAACTAAAAAGCTAAAGCCTAAATACTCTTTTTAGAGTGCATCCATCAAGATCAGTCAGTTTTACTAATTTGTCACGCTTTGTTTTTGCAGTTTCACAAAAGTCAGTGAGTGAGCGTTTTTTTGTGGAATGTCTTGAAGTTTTCTTTGTTGGAACCTGAATTTAGGCAGAATCTGATGAGCCTGAACATGCAGTTGGGTTCATTTTCACCATGTTAGCATGAAGAGCTGTTCCCTGCTGGACCAAAGAGTATCTGCTAGCTGTAATCTACCAACGCTGAAATTCAGTTTCCACTGCTGACAAGATTTGAAAAATGAACCTACATGCAGTTTATTTTTCTTGTTAAAGTAGGGAGACATTAACAAGAATGATTACCTCCATCATAGTCTACCTCTGAAGAAAAGGTTGAGGACATACTTGATCATCTAGGTGAGGCTATGCCTCACAGATCTCCAAAATAACATATTTATAGTAATTATTTTCTAATGAATCAACTTTAACTGTCTCCTTTGTGTCAGGGGGAGGGACTCTTTCACAGAAACCTACTCTCTACAAACCTTATGTTTTTTCCTCATGAAAAGAAACCCTAAAGCAGTATTTTGATCCATTCACGCATTTCTGAGTATTTCTCGAAAAACCTGGGCTCTGAGTACCAGCCCCTCCCGACCAAACAAAAATGAGCGCCTCTCATGGGCTGATGTAGAAAAGTGAACAGCTCCGCCTCCAGGCTAACCCACACACCCACTTTCTCAGCTGAGCTAGCGGTGATCTACGCTATAAAACTCTTTTGAATGGACAATATACACATTTATCTTTGCAAAAGTTTGGATGTTTGTTTTCATAAGAGAGACACAGATGCACAGAGGCCGCCTCTAGGTTAACATCATGAAATGCGCGGCGCCCATAAGGGGTGTAATAATATTTAATAAAAAAAAAATTTGAGAGCCAAAGGTAGGGCTGGGCAATACAGAATTTTTTATATCATGATATAGAATTTTTCATATCAGGCAATATCGATATAAATCATGGTATAGATCAAATATTTCTTCAAATTCAAACGCACTGTGGCTCATAAGAGGAATGTATAATCATTAGCAGGTTGTATAGATTCAAATTTTTATTTCCTATCATACTTTGTACATAACAGATGTACCGAAGAAAAGGCATTTCTATTACAAACTAAACTGGAAAATTAAAGCAAAAATTTTCAAGTTTCAAAAGGGAAGATGAATAAGATACCATTAAACTGCTTGATCAGTTACATTTAAAAACACATTAATTCTACAAATAAATTCAAATGTTTTCAAGTTTTATAGAATAAACATAAAAATTGACAAACATTTTTGTCGCTATCCTGATCCTAATCTAGCAATTTAAAACAAATGCTCAAAAAAAATTTCTCGTAATTTACACTCTTGCTGCTGCACAGGTCTTACCATCACCGTTTTTTTCAGTCTGAGATTGAGCGTGCTTGGTGGCTCTGCTTCAGGTGATAAAAGATTGGTGGTATTTCAAGTTTTAGATGGAACAGCCTTCTTCACAATTTGCAGTGCACTATACCTTGTTTTTTGTCGGATTTTAAAAATTAAAATACCTCCACACGGCCGAAAAATCAGTTTTTGAGCCCCCGGCCAAGTTGGCTTGTAGATTTAAAAAAAAAAATCTACCTGCCAAACATTATTTTTTACCAGCCAAATTAGAACACTATTTTACACAGAAATACCTTACATTGTACTTTTTGCATATTTATTTTCCAAATTTTTTTTTTTTTTTTTTTTAGAAAAATGAAATTGCATAAAAGTAATTTTTAAATGATATAAACACGTCTTTGTCATTTTGAGAAAACAAGGACAGATTTACGATAAATTCCTAATTCTGCTTCCAGGTGATAATATTTTGTATTAAATAAATAAACTGTATGTTTTAGATTATTATTATTTAATAGCATTTGCTTTAAAGCTTCAGCTCCCACAAGTTAAGGGGGGTGGGAGGATTCAAGACATCTGACAGGTCACAGTCTTTGTGCAACACCAGCAATGTAATGCTGCAAAGACACTGCTAAAATCTAATTCTGTTGTTTTATTAATAAAACTGTTTTTTTATGGATGTCCTATGAATTAATACTACTGTATTTTTTCTGCCACGTCTTAAAGGCCGGTCTGTGAAAATACTGTCAGACTTTCGGTTCTTCTTTACAATTAGATGACAGACTGTGAAGGCCCGTACACACCGGGACGAATTTCGCCGGCGATTTTCGCCGACGTTTAACGCCTCGTGACTAGACAAAGGGCACCAATGAGAGTGTGCACACCGACGCGAAAAAACGCGACGCGTTGAAGCGTCAAAAAAAAAACGCCTCGGGTTCGTTTTTTTTTTCGACGCGTCGCGTCGAAATCTATTCGACCAATGAGAACGGCGCTTTTGCACACGTGTCTGGAGCTTCTGAAGTTACAGTAAGACACAACTTGGGGGCGCTCAAACACAAAACTGCCTTGCTGAGCACACATACCAGCGAAGAAGATAGACGCCAAGTAGCGTCTACACTGCCGCGAAGAAATAATGACGGACATTCTAAAATATCCCAGAACCAAGCACCAGTTGGAGCTGGTGCTGGAAATATTCATGTTTTCTTTGTTTGATTCTGACAATCGCGTAAATACTTGCTCTCTTCTTCTGAGTGAAAAGCGACTTTGAGAAGCGTAAAGTTGCGCAGCGCCACCTTGTGTACAGGAGTATTTCTGTTTATATTAAGCGCCATCTAACGTCAGGGAATGAAATTGCATGTTCGCTCGACTCATCGTCAGCGAAAATCGCCTGGGTGTGAACACAAAAAACGTGGCGAAAAACGCTGGCGAATAACGCCTGGCGAATATTCGTCCCGGTGTGTACGGGCCTTGAAACAGCTTGTTAGCTTAGCATCATAGCATTAGTGTCTAATAACATTGATGTCTCCAAATCGACACTTTTTATTCATCTGTTTATTGCTGCTGAATGTGAATCAGATTTATCCTCCAGTTCTGACTGGATGCTGTTAAAAATAGCTGCATGTTCTGCTGTTTCATCACTCGTAACTGAATGCTACACGCAGGCGACGTGACCGCAGGGTGGGTAGCGTCTCGCGTGTGTTTGTTTCAATCACGTGTAGATAGTAGAGGAGAGAACAAAAATAAATTCACTAAAAGAGAGCAAATTAACATGACTAAGATTATACAAACATTTACTCGCCATGTGGCGACTAACCCTCTAACTTTTACTCGCTGAAGAGGATAAAATTCTCGGCGAGTGTTAGTGTGGGACCCATCAAAAAATCTATTGCGATAGACTCCTACTACCAAGAAAAAGTTGTATCGCAATATATTTATCGTTTTTTTGGCCAGCCCTAGCCAAATGTAATATTATGAAATACATGGATATTTTTTACTATAAAAAGCTTAAGAATAGTATGTCATAGGCCCTTTTAAGTTGTAATTAATGGCAAAATGAAATCTAATTCCATTAGTCATTTTAATGATGTTGACATGATCAATGGTCAATAAACTGATCTGGTCATTCAAATGAAGACAATCTTTCGCCTTTGCTCCTGCTCCTTCACCTGGCTGTGGATCCTACCTCTGGGTCATCTCTGACTCGTCTCTGCTCTGTACCTGACCGAGTACCTCGTCTCTGCTCCTGCTCCTACACCTGGCTGTGGTTCCTGTCTCAGGCTAGACTCGCGCCCCTGACTGTCCCCCCAACCACGGCTGGATGAAGCTCGTCTGCTGGACTTTATAAATATAGTTGTTGATTTAGATAAGTTAATTCTTCTCTAAGAGTTCTGGTAAATCGCTCGTCCGTCCTGGGGGAGGATCCCTCTTTCATGTGGGCACCCCAGAGGTTTCTTCGTTTTTTCCAGAATCTGTTTTTTTAGGAGTTTTTCCTTACTGCGAAGGGGGTCTAAGGGCAGGGATGCCAGTATAGCTTAGTCAGTTTGTTAGTTCATTTTAGTATTTTCCTATTGAACTCTTTGTATTCATGATCCTTTTGAGTTCATTTTTTACTTCGAAGCCCATCGAGACGACTGTTGTTGTGATTTTGGGCTATACAAATAAAATTGAATTGAATTGAATTCAAAAGTTGAACTATAGCATTTTGGAGTTTTTTCTCCCCAAATCTTTGGAGTTTGGGTGACTTCTTTGGTTTTAGAGTATTGATTATAGTTTGTCCTGTTGAGGCTGAAGAGTCCGGTTGTTGTTGGAAAATGTGTTGCTTAATGATTTCAGCTGCTTTTCTCTCTTTTCAAGAGAAATGTTGAAAAGCTGAAACAGGTCAGCTTCAGACAAACACAGAGTTCAAGGAACTGTTACTGAAGGGTCTTTAGTGTTTCCGTTTGACTGCATGGATACAGTAGTACTTTTCCCCCACACCTGATTTCTTCTTTACCGGGAAAGATCCAACTCAAAACCAACTCTGCATCGTATGATGCAATGGAATTGTATAATCTTTAGCAGCAGATGAGATTCAGTCTCCCAAGTTTACTGACTCTTGTAACATGGTCTTGTGCACCAATATTCCTGGCTTTTGAAAGGGCAGGTTGGCTTGAACGTTTGATTTCACTTCAGTTTTCTCCCTGAACATCTTTAAAGGGTTTATGCTGTTTTCCATCAATACTGGTCCAGTGAGGAACAAAAGTCATGTTGAATCAATCAAAAAAGCCGCTGACCCCCATGGTGGGTGAGAGTCTAATCAAATCCTTTGGCTGATTCAGGCTAACAAAAGCTACCTAAACCCCTTCAATAAGGTGAGTCATCATGAGTCCCAGGCAAGTATAAGTAGGGGGGGCCAAAGCAGACCTATTGAGATTATTGTTGGAATTATTATTCTTTATTAGGGAATTGTAACTAGTTTTCACATTTCTATTGTTATTTCAGTAAAACAGGTATTTTTTTGGAATAATAATTTGCTGGTATTATTAATAAAAACATATCGATGACTTCCTAGAAGACCAGGACCAAAAGAGGGAGGATGGACAAGAGGATAAATAGATTGATAACCAAGGGGTGATGAATGGATGGAGGATGGATTGATAGATGGGAATGATGGAAGTTGGATGACCAATAGGCCAGAGAATGGATGCAAAATGGATAGTTAAGAGGGAGGATGGACAGATGGAAGAAACCATGGATGATTAAGAGGAAAGCTGGATAGATGGAAAAACTGGAGGTGTTCTAACATGTTTGAACCATTCTGAACAGGCTAATTTAAAAACCCTTAGTTTAGGTAACCTGAAGCTTGAAGGTGACAATCCTTCAGAAAACCTACAATAAGGCTTCTATAACATTCATTTGGAGGTTTTCCTGGAAATATCAGCTGCCTAGAGACACATCATCAGAAATGAGGGGAGAGGAGAGAGAGGTCCTCCTCTGACCATTGGCCAGTCTTGCAGGAAGAGCTCAGATTTGCTGGTTCAAGCACGATCCTGGCATCACGAAGCAGTACTGGCTCCTGCCTCTGACTGACGCGTCTTGTTGGTAGCAGGTTAGCACTTGCAAAACTGCTACCAACCTTGCCGGGAAGTGACGGCAGATAAACTTTCTGCTTCAGGCTCGTCCTGGCTCTGATTACAGGAAGCAGGAGTGAACAGAGGGGCACTTCCTCTCAGCCACACCCACAGTTGACAACATCAGTCTTCTGATGGATGGAAAAAAAGGGAAGGGGCCATCAGGGCACACTCTTCACTGTTCTTATCAGCCTGAACTGGAGAGGACTTAACCGTTCCAGGTTTCTGGGCTCAGTTTGTCAATGATGGGATGTTTTTAAAATATCCCATACATCTCCAGTTGTGGAGATGAGAGGGTGACCACTGTGAGGTCACCTGTGTTGTTGTGCAGTTACGTCTCATGCCGTCTGCAGGAGAGCAGGATTGAATATTTCGGATGCCAGGAGATTCCTGTTGTCCCGCTGCTCTTAAGGCTAAAACTATTTTTTCTTCTCCTCTTCCTGTTCAGACATGTTCCCTGCATTGTTTTGCCGAATGACCCCCCCCCCCCCAACACCATCACAACCACTTCTGATGGTGCGTGAATACGCTGGAAATGTTGACATCACCATAGCGAGTAGTAAAGGATAACGGCATGGGCTGTTCTGTCCATGATCTTCATGTGGGACAGCAGAGCGCCTGGTTCTGAAGAGTCAACAAAGCTTGTAAATATACTTATCTGGGGGAGGATGAGCTCACTGTAGGACAAACACTGCAGTGTTTTAGCAGAGACAGGTTCTTCTAAAAGTCTGACAACATAAATCAATGAGACAGAATCAGTTTAGTATCCGGATTCAGTCTCACTGAAAGCAGTCACATTGCTTTATGGAACCCCCCCCCCCCCCCCCCAAAAAAAAAAAAAAACATACCGTTTTTTTTGTTGAAGCAACTTAAAAGTACTTAAAAAGATCTCTGCCTCTAGCCTAATATCCTGACTGATGTGCCTCTCCAGGCGGTGCCGCCACTCCTCCGCTGCTTATGAGGGGACTGTGCTCCTCCACTCTAAATAAGAGCCTCTTTGATGGTTGAAGGTCGGGTGTGTGGGGTCAAAGGTTTTGGCCAGGAAAAACTTGATTTTTAGAAGTCCTTTCTTTGAATGTTCAATATTTTGAACAATTTTATATAATGTCATAAGTAGAGATCCAACTTGTGAAACAAACACAGTTTTAAAAAGTTAAAGATATAAGAATACCGTTTTGGAATAGAAAAATGAGGGACAACACTTTAATAAATTATAATCAAAACTTATGACTTAAACATATTTTGTCCCTTTTTTAAAATTGTATATACACAATTCTTTTTATACATATACATATTACTGAAGACTCATTCTGAAAATTGTGTTTTTGGTGTTTTTGACATGTTTTTGTGGAATTTCTTTTATGATAGAGGACATATATTGAAAATTTGGCATAAAATGTTGTTTGAGTTTTCTTAAATAAAATTGTTGTGAATCAGGAACGGAATGCTCTGTGTCAGCGGCCCAACTCTGAGGCAAATTTCTAATGAAATCCTGCCACTCTGCAGAAACTGTCCAAAAAATGGCACTTTCTTTCTTTTGAAGGGCTTTTATTACCCCTTGTGCGATCCTGTGGGGTCCAAATGACCCGATCCATACATTGACATGTTATCCCTACCATGATAAAGGTGGATAAAGGTGACGAGGATTTCATGTAATCCATGGACACAAGTGAAGATCACAAATCATTGAAGAAAAAAGGTTTAGCGCACTGTCTTGTGGGGTCTAGATCAGTGTTTTTCAACCAGTGTGCTGTTGAAATTATCTATTTACATTGATCTAAAAACGTTTACCATCTCCAGGTGATCAGCTCTGTGTTCATCTAAACAGGCCCTGATAAAACACCGACTAGTTAAAAATATGAAGGATCATAAAATATTTTTTTTGGTGTTTATTTGATTCCATTAAAAACATTTTGATAGGAATGACAGTACTGCGATTTAGCCACAGGTACAGCTCTGTTTTCTGAAAAGTCCCACCCCTTCAACTGTGTCCACCAATTATTCTTGGAGGCTTAATCATACGTTATCAGTCCCACCAATCAGAAGGGTTAAAGTCTTCACTTCCTTGTTCCGATTCTGCTCATAAAGTCTCTTTTCCATTAGTTCTAATAACATCTGGATTATTTTATGTTAAACTTAAGAAGAAATTAAATTAATTAATTAATTAAATCACTATTTAGAATATATAAAATGTCAAATAATTTAGTTGAAAATTATTACTTAAAACTAACTTAACTTTTATTACTTTTTTTTTTTTTTTTTTTTAGAAAGAAAAGCTACAACTTCCAGAGTTTTCTGCCACAATTATCACAAAAATGCACGTGAGATTGTGGAGGGACTGTACATTAATACAGACTGTAGAGATTCTCCTTTTTTAATTTTAGGACGCTAGTGTGCTGCGGGATTTTTGTCAAGGTTTAAGTGCGCCTTGGCTCAAAAAAGGTTGATAAACACTGGTCTAGATGACCCCACTCCCAATGGTAAAGTTCCTTGGATGGCACAAGGGTGACGCAAAATCAAGTTCTTGAGCTTTTAATTCATCCATGGATTGGTTTTTGCCTATCTGCTGTTATACACAGGGATGTGCCCGCGCAGGTGCCAGAATCTATGTAACATAGCTTGTAAATGCTTGTCACCCAAGCCCAGAAAGGAGGAAGATTGATGAAGTTCAATAGCATGAATGGCTGACGAACTTGACAAAGTAAAGTAACTAACAAAGCCCTTTTCCTACAGATCCTCTTAATGCTGTACAAAGAAAAACAAACTCCTTGTACCATACATTCCAATAAAATTTTGGTAAGCAACTCCTTGTAAAATTCTACTTTAATACAAATAAGTAATAAAAACTACAACTTTAATATCTTATTATTTTTGCATTACATACATATCAAATATATCTTTAGTATCTTCAAAAATTAATTTTTAAATAGGCCTTAAATAATTAGCTTGGTGTACTGTTGATGTGGTTTTCTGCTTTTGCACCAGTGATGTTCGTAGATCTGCAATATGATTCACGCCTTAAGTGACATTCTGCTGACAACAGGATAGCAATTACTGAATCTGATGGTCGCTGGATTCTGCCAAGATCTTTGAGGTGAAGGTTTTGAGTGTGAAGGCCTCTGCAAATCTTTGAGATGGAGTACTTGCCAGAAGATATCCTCTAGATGTCTCACAAGATACTACTTTGGGAGATTTCTTTACAATCCAACCTATAAAAGTACATTTAACAATGCAATTTATAAGACAAACTGTGGCACAACTTCACATTAGTACGGAAAGATTTATTTTCGTTTTTGGTCCAATGACTGCTCAGAACAATGCAGTTGATACATTTTTGAAAATATATTAGAGTTTTATAAAAGTATTGAAACTGTAAAACATTTGAGAGTGCATGATATTGTTATAAAATGCATTTGTGTTTTCTCATAAACATAATAAACATTGGTAAATTTTGCTGTCTTTAATCTTAATCAAACAAACCAATTAAACAATGCCATGAATTGGTCCACTAACTGCTGTTTTTATAAGTTTTATAAGGGTATGTAAATATCCAGCAAAGTGGTATTGCTTAATTATTATACTTTTAGTCGTAGCATCTATTACAGTCTTCAGCTACAAAGCCTTTTGGATAAGGAATGAATTTTATTCCTCCACTACAACCCCAACATGAAAACGGAAAGTTTGTCAAATTTCAAATGTGCAAAAACGTTTTTTTTTTAACAACCACAAGAAGATGCACTAAAAAAAGTCTGTTTTTGGATTACATAGGTTCTGCTATAAAGCAGCTCTGCCAAAAAATGACAAGTTATCCACTCTTGAAACATTTTATGGTTCAGCTCTTAAATCTTGACTTCATGCTTTCAATCCTCATGTTTTTTAGGTTGAGTTGTAGTATTGTAGTTGTTCAGTTTTTGGCCCAAACCATTCATAGAGGCATCTTCTTTATTCACTATTGTTGAAAAGTTGCAGAATGTAGACCCCCAAATTGCCAGGATGGTTCAGGAAGCTTCATGTGGACACTCAAGACTGCTTCAAAGAAGCACAAATGAGCTTTTCCTGTCCTAGATCTCATCACCTTTTCATTCCATAAAAGGAGCAAGATCCTTATGAGTCAGGTTTTCATCAGCTGCTCATTAGAGGCAGATGCTACTTTCTATGTCCTCACTGACCTTTTTCTGGAGGACTCAACCATGTTAGCCTAGTGTTCATAGAAACTTTCTATCCGGCGGACTCTTCAGGCATTGATGGGTTCTGTTGGTACGGCACTTCAACAGGTGGATTCTAAGATTTGACTAAAGGTCTTCTGATGGGACTTAAACAATAGAACTGTCAAAGCTTCTAGGTTTGTGACCTTGCAAACCATTGATGAATAACATGCTGATACCTGTGTGCACAAGTGACACTCTGTAGAGTGTCAATGTGTGGTTTCTGGAAGAAGAGGAATCAAAGTGCAGTGACAGTGATTTTCACAATGACCTGAACAATGCTGATGATGCCGACAGTATTGATGTTAATGGTGATGACCTCCACAGCGTGCGGTGGCCACCTGCAGACTCCATGCTGGTGTCGAGACACCATGAAGAGATTCAGAAGGACTCCCGACTCCCAGAGAGACCGGATCAAACAGGAGCTCTTCCAGTTCAGCAAGGCAAGTCCTGAACAAAAGACACGCCTCACCTGAACAGGTGCAGAGACAGGAAGGTCTCAGCCAGTGTGAACATCCAAATTTTATATGTGAACACCACAGCTTAAATCTAAGAATACGATATACTCCTAGGTCTATCTGTGAACATGACACATTTTCTGTAGAACCTTTGATGTTTTGAATGTTGAAGATTTTTGTCTTACCTGTATGACGTTTAAGATTTTCTGTTAGTTGGCGAGTTCAGTGTGTGTGTGAAACATGTAGGATGCACCCTGTTCTCCTGCAGCTCTGAGCCTCATGGGTTCTGTGTTCCCTGCAGACTGTGGAGCATGGCTTCCCCCACCAGCCCAGTGCTTTGGGTCACAGCTCTTCCCTGCAGCTGCTGGCCATCGGGACTCGCTCTGGAGCCATCAAACTGTATCCTTGAGTGAGGAACACCTGCTGCAGGCACATTCATGCCACAAAAACCTGCTGAGAGCAGGTGAAGGAGCAAGTCTTTCATTTACAGTATTCCATCCACTCTTTTGTGGATTAAACTTTTGTTTTCTTTGAGAGCTTCACTTCTCCAGGTTGTGTTTCCACACTAAAACTCTGCTAGATGTTCTCCGGTCTGTGTGATTCATCATATTCTTAACTAGAAGTCAGATATGGAGCTCCTGGAGTAGAGTTTATGGGTCTGCATGATGAGAATGCTGCTGTCACACAAGTGCACTTCTTGCCTCACCAGGTAAAGTCAGCTAATGTTCAGCTCCTGCAGATGTTGGTGCAGCAACTCTCATTTCTGGTTGCTGTTCTGCAGGTGGAGTTGGTCACTCTTCTGGACGACAACAGTCTCCACATGTGGACCCTCAAGGGCCACAAAGGCGTGTCAGAGCTGCTAGAGATTGGCCGGTTTGTTCTAACTGGACCTCCAGGGTAAAACTGACACACAAACGGGAAGGCTTCTTTGTCTGAAAGGTTCAGACTCACCCAGTGTTCTGTGGCCCTCAGAGCCCTGCCCAGTGTGACCCGGATCACTGCGGTTCTGGCCCATTCCTCCGGGGAGCTGCTGCTGCTGGGAACTGAAGGAGGACATGTGTTCGTAGTGGAAGTCCCAGGCTTCAGGGAGCTGGAGGAGAGGAACATCAGCCTGGAGCAGGTTACCAGCAGGTGAAGCTTAACTCTGCTCTTTGATCGTAGTCTGCTGTCGAGCAAGCTCTGGTTCTGGACAGATGGTTGTCACATGATTTAAAGAGACTCTTTTCTGATTACGCAGTTTTAATTAAAACATAGAGATCCATCCATCTATTCCACGTCAACATTTAGAGGGTCACAAGGCTTACTGGGGCCTATCCCAGTTTCAAGGTGAAGGAGGAATTTACCAACTAATTGCAAGGCTATATAAAAACATACACACTTTTATTTCTCAGAGACAAATTGCCTGGAGAAAAACCACACTCTGGGAGAAGGGATCCAGCTGGGATTTAATAACAATAATAATCGATACTTTATTTATCCCACAATGGGGAAATTCTTCTCCACATTTTGACCTGGGGGAAGCGGTGAGCTGCAGAATGGCCGCGCTCGGGGGGTGACAGCTGGCTGGGGAGAGCGGGGATCAATCCGCCAACCATTCAGTTGTTGGACAACTTGCTCTACCTCCTGAGCTAAACTGCCGCCCATTTAATGTAGGAGATTCTTGCTGTAAGGCAAACATTTTGAAAACACCACCTTGCACCCCCAATATTTAAATTTAATTTTATTTATTTTTAAAGTTAATTTTAAAAGTAAGAAAACTTACAAAGAACAGTTTCCTTCAGAAACAATTTTTTGTTTAAAGCTCTAAAACCTCTTTAAACCATCACAGAGTCCAGGTTTATTCCTTCAAACGGCTTCTATTTTCTTTAATGACTTTTATAATTGTTTGATTCCCCTCCCTTAGAGTCCCAGATAACTACATTGGGCGCCGAAACCTGGAACACGTAGAGGCCTTGCAGGAGAATCCAGCAGACGCAAATCAGGTGGTGATCGGCTACGGCCGAGGGGTATTAGTGGTCTGGGACCTGAAGAAGCACAGTCTACTACAATGCATTTGCCCCTCACAGGTAAGGTGCCCCTCCTCCATGGGTATGATTCTGGGGATGCAGCTGAAAGGATTTATGCAGAGCAATGAAGCTCCTCTTCTTTATTTTCAGGCCCTGGAGAGTGTGTGGTGGACCGAGGATGGAGGATGCATTCTCAGTTCCCATACTGATGGAAGCTACTGTCGCTGGACGGTGGGCGAGACGGACGGGAACGAAGAGAAGTCAGACATCCCATACGGTGAGGAGGAGCCTCAGCACCTCCACGTTTTGTTTTTTCCATAGCTAAGTGTCTGCTCTGTGTCTGCAGGAACCTTTCCCTGTAAGGCCATTTCCAAGATCATGCAGCTCCCTACAGCAGAGGGGTTCGTTTGAATTCTTCACCAACTGGACTCTACTTAGTGCACACTGTGTGTTCTTCTTTAAACCACTGTTCACTATTTTGTGTATGTTTTTATGAACAGGCCACCATTCCTGCTATTCAGTGGGGGCATGCCCAGAGCCAGCTACGGAGACAGACACTGCATCACGGTGATCCACGGGAAAAGTCACGTGGCTCTGGATTTCACCTCTAGGATCATAGACTTCTTCGTTATCAGAGAGGGGCCACATCACAAAGGCAGGCAGTTAACCTGCACACACACACACACACACGTGCACAAACAACGTAGACAAAAACATGGCATCAGCTGTAAGCTGCTGTCAGAGAGAACAGGAGAGACTAAAAACTAAAAACAGCAAATCCTGACTTTTGGGGATTTTTGGGAGCTTCAGTGTGCTCCCCCTGCTCCTACTGAAGTTTAGCTCTGATCTCCTGCAGGAGACCCAAGTGCTCTGGTGGTTCTGGTGGAGGAGGAGCTAGTTGTGATCGACCTGCAGGCCGAAGGCTGGCCCGTGGTTCAGACCCCATACCTAGTTCCTCTGCACAGCTCAGCCATCACCTGCTCCCACCATGTTTCTGCTATACCTCTCAAACTGTGGGAACGGATCAGCGCTGCTGGAGCACTGCAGAGCACACACTACTCCAAGAAGGTACATGATGGTCAAGCAAACCATAAAAATTATTTCAAGATGATCTACCAAGATCCTCCATGGTCTCTACTAATCACTGCTGTTCATATGGACGTTGAGTATCCACATATTACTGTGCAGATCTGTGCTCTCACTGTTCATTCCTATTCTTTTTTAGCTGTGGCCCATCAGAGGAGGTCAGAACCTTGCACCAGATCCTCCACAGAGGGACTTGCTGCTCACAGGGTGTGTGCCTGCGCTGCTGCGTCTGCCTGCGCCGCTCCGTCTGCCTGCGCTGCTGCGCCTATTCATCTCTCTGTAACCTCTCTACGTTGCTCCTTCATGCAGACACGAAGACGGTACGGTGCGGTTCTGGGATGCGTCGGGAGTCTGCTTGTCGCCTGTTTACAAGCTGAGCACAGCCGCAGTATTCCATACCGACGCTGACCCCAACGACAACATGAACCACAGCACAGAGGGAGAGTGGCCTCCCTTCAGGAAGGTGAGTCCAGCTCTCACCTAGTAGGGTAGCCTAAAGGTCCTACACAACCTTAAATGAAATGTTGGTAAAATAATGCTCTGAAAATTCTTAAATTCCTGGTCTGAATTTTTGTCTTGTCTTCACAATCTAATCTCCTGTCTGTCACCAGAGAGGAATTCTTGTGGTTTTAAAATATTAGCTGTGGTTAAATGTGTTATGTAGATGCTTTGAAGTTGTTTTGGTTATACTTGAATGATACATTTTCTGCAACAATGATGTTTTTCCAGTTTGAGCAGTGTGATACTCAAGGGTTTATACTTTTGTTTGAGTTGGCACATTAGTATAAAAGGTATTATTATGTTAATTCCTCACAAAAAACAACCCCAAAATGGAATTTTGGTCCATTCATGCATCTCTGAGCATTCCTCTAAAACCCTGCTCTCTGAGCCACTCCCCCTTGCAATCCACGATAGTGAGTAACTTAACAAATTGGGGAACAGCTCCCTTCCAGAAAAGTCTATGCTGCCAGCCCCGCCCACTGACTAACACACACCCACTTTCTCTGCTGGGAAAATGATCTGTTTTATATGCACAATATGCACATGGACATCCATCTTTGCAAAAGTGTGGTTGTTCTTTGTTTTCGTGGACGAAACGCAGACACACTACTGAGGCCAGCTCTAGGCAGGTTCTAGGAAACGGGGGGCACCCACAAGGAGCGAAAGGCGGTGCCTCTGAGATTGAGCTATCCTACTTCCTGGTAGGAAAATTAGCTCACAAAAATGACTCGTTTCATTAAAAAATTGTTCTGTAGTGTCCCAAAGTTCTTTAGTGTGCCAATATTAGCTAATGTATGGATATACTTTACTCTGAACGTTTAAAGAATTTAAATGACACCGGTCCCTCAGCGTAAAGTAGGGAGGAGGGGGAGTCTTCTGCTCAGATTTGGTTTGGGGTTTCCAGAGTTCTCTGAGCCAATGTCGGTCCCATTCTTGTCCCTGTAGATTTCTGTGGATTTCAGCTTGTTTGTCATTCCCCTAGTTTTTCTTGCACGGAGTGAAATGGTGAATCTCAGCTGTGTGTGCTCGCTCACTGTCGAGTTTGAATCAGAATATTTTGTTCATTCTCACTAGATATATAAATCCATCAGTTGGGAAGTATTGAGACTTTGTAATTCACGATCATGATGCTTATATTGGTCATAGGAACCTCCAGCAGAGTTTTTTCCTGCAGGAGCTTCTACGCAGGTTCTGCTCAATTCCTGCATTAACTTCCCTTCTCTTTACAGGTGGGCTGTTTTGACCCATACAGCGATGACCCAAGGCTCGGCATTCAAAAGATCCACCTGTGTAAATACAGTGGTTATCTGACTGTAGCTGGCACCGCAGGACAGGTGACTGTTTACTGCAACATGCAGCAGTTCTGCAGCCTTCACTATTCACTTCAACTCAATTCAACTTAATTTGTATAGCACTTTTCCTGCTTGAGCATCTTAAAGTGCTTCCCATAATAAAATAGATATATGTAAAATAAAAAACCGGTAGTTAAAATAGTAAACAGTAAAAATACTACTACTACTACTACTACTAATATTAATAAAATAAATATATAAAAACATATTTAAAACAACACATACACAACCCATCAGTACAATCAAAATAAATCGAATTAATTGTTAATAAGATTTATGAAATCAAATGTGGACAAGTATAAACTGTAAAAGCTTTGCTAAAAAGATGCCTTTTTTCTTAAAAACAATCAATCAATCAGTTTATTATTTGTATAACACTTTTTAAGCAGAAGCATCCAAAGTGCTTAACACAAAATCATAAAATCAGAGACGATATGATACAAATGATATGATGAAACCCTCCACAGGGGATGAAGCCCGTACGTCCTCATGCAGGCTGTTCCACAGGGGAGGCCTACAGTGCTGAAATGAGGCCTCCGTGTGGTTTCTGACCTTTGGGACCACCAGCAGACCTCCACCTGCGAATGAGGGCTCTGGGAGATTCATAAACCTAAATAAGATCCAATAAAAATAAGTGGCCAGTGCCAGTTAAACATTTACAAACTAATAAAAGAACCTTAAAATTTATCCTAAAGCTGACTGGGAGCCAGTGCAAAGATTTCAAAATCGGTACGTTGCGCTCCTTCTTTTTGGTTCTAGTTAAAAGGCGTGCAGCCGAGTTTTGTACTAGCTGCTGCTGATTGATAGTATTTTTATTAATACCAGAAAGAAGAGCATTTCAAAAATCTATTCTAGTTATAAAAGCATGGATTAATATTTCGGCACTGGCTTTGGAGAGAGAGGGTCTCACTCAGGCAATATTTCTAAGATGATAAAAGGCAGTCTTTGTAAATTGGTTTGTGTGTGCTTCAAAGGTAAGATCTGCATCTAAAATCACACAGAGGTTTCTGACTTTACTGCACACATTCAGATTAAAAAGTTATGAGTAGGATTGGACCCTTTCTCTCTCTCAGCCTCAGGATCAACAATTAAAATGTCTCTTTTGTCTTGATTGAGCTTTAGAAAGTTCTCTCCGATCCATGTTTCAATATCTAAAACACAACTTAAAAGGTCATCAATGGGTCCCAGGTCATCAGGAGACACAGCCACATATAACTGGGTACCATCAGCATAACTATGAATGTTTATGCCATGTCTCCTGATGACATTTCCAAGCGAAAGCATATAAAGGTTAAAAAGTGTAGGGCCAAGGACTGAACCTTGTGGCACATCACATGTCAGTCCGTGCCTCCCAGATGACACATCCTTTACACTGACATTAAAATCTGAGAACTGTTCCAGTGTTTCCAACCATGTCATGGAGTCTGTTTAAAAGAACTGAGTAATCAACTGTGTCGAAGGCTGCACTCAGGGCCAGCAATACTAAAACTGATGTTTTCTTTCTGTCAGTGTTGGACCTGGGATCATTTATAACCTTGACCAAGGGAGTCTCTGTGGAGTGATGTGGTCTAAAACCAGACTGAAATTTTCAGCAAATATTATTTTTATTAATAAAATCATTTAGCTGAATAAAAACTAGTTTTTCTAACATTTTACTTAAAAATGGCAGGTTTGACACTGGTCAGTAATTGTCTAGATTTGAAACATCTAAACCGCTGTTCTTCAGGGTGGATCTCACCATAGCAGTCTTTAACGACGTGGGGAACATCCCAGTCTGGAGAGAGTAGTTAACGATATTCACGAGCTCCTCCTCACAGGACGAACACACTGATTTAAAAAGTGGGGTGGGGAGGGGATCAGGAGAACAGGTTTTAGTTTTAAATTGGGAAATCACTTTCAGAAGCTTTGTAGCATCAATCAAGGCAAAACTCTAAGTTTGTTATTGAAATTTTGGACAGATGAATCAACAGATGAACTTAGTAGAGTATTTGGTTGGTTGTGTTCCAAATGTGAGGAGAGGTTCGCAGCCACTTCAGGGTGGAGACAACGCCTTCTAACAGTTATCTTTGGAAGTTTCTGTGTGACAAGACCAGTAACAGTTGAAAACCTGCACGACTGATGTTAGAAACCAACATCCATAACTGAGGTCACAGTTGTGGATTCAGATGAATAATGATTAGGAGGATGGCCCTGAAGTGAGATTAATGGTCTTTTGTTGCAGATCATGGTTCTGGAGCTGAATGATGAAGCTGCAGAGCAAACGGTGGAGGCTCAGGTTGTAGATTTGCTGCAAGGTCAAGAGGGCTTTCGCTGGAAGGTAAAGATCTCATACAACGTAAACCTACCTGAGTCCGAGAAGGAGCTATAACACCTTTTTCTGAAAAGGGTCACACTCAGCTGGATGTTCGTGAGGACCCGGTGCAGTTTCCCCCGGGCTTCCAGCCCTTCACCCTGGTGCAGTGTCAGCCTCCTGCTGTGGTCACTGCCCTCATTCTGCACTCGGAGTGGAAGCTGGTGGCTTTTGGCACCAGCCATGGCTTTGGTCTTTTCGATTACCAACAGAAAAAGAACGTCCTGGTCAAGTAAGAAAAAAAGGAACTGTAAAGATCATGTGCAAACCTCCAAAATGAAATATGGTGAAGCATTACAGGCCGTTACAAATTTGTCTCACACTAGCTTTGACTGTTTTTACGTTCTGGGTTTATAAAGTTCTCGTGTATGTCATCTGAAAAGTCTGAGTTGTTGTTTTGAAACATTCAGGTTTCAGCTTACATTTAGCATACATTTAGGTCAAAGGTTTATATGAAGAGGTGAATGCGCTGTTATATTTATGGCATCTATAATCCCCACGGCTGATGATTAAAATTCCACTAAAAAGTATTCCCAGGGGTTTATTAATTATGATTATGCTGTTTTTTTTTTTTTTGCCAAATCAAAAAGCCTGTGTTGTTTTCTAAGAAATAGTTTCTGTAGAGCAGCAGTAGTTAAGCCCCTCACACCCCTAACCCAATATTACTACTGCGACAAAAATGATGAGCAGTATTAGAACTATCCAGCCGTACAGTTTTGAGCCAGATACCAGCTCAAACAAGGAAAACAAAGACGGTCATGGATCTATTTGTCTACAAGTGCATACATCAGAATGATGCGGAGCAGGGAGCCTGTGGCCTGCCCAGTGTACTTTCTACAGCACAAATAAGCTTTTTTTCAAACCGCACTTTTTCCGTCTGCATATTCAACTATTTCAAATAAAGAAGTATTCAGAAATGTAATTTTGAGCTCAATTTTCTTTATACATGTCCTCCATCAGAAAAATGCCACAAGAACATGTTACAAACACCTAAAACACCCATTGGAGTGGGTCTCTAAAAGACTTCATTGGCTCTACAAATTGCAGATGCACTCTGAATCCCAGCGACCAGCTGGCCATGGAGGGACCGCTGTCCAGAGTGAAGAGCATCAAGAAGTCCCTGCGGCAGTCCTTCAGGAGGATCAGGCGTAGCAGAGTGTCTCTCAGGAAGCATCATGTCAACAGCTCTGCTAAGGTACAGCTTGTGGGCAACAACCTGTTGTCAGAGCTTTGAACCTGAGGAGCCTGACCTTTTGTGTTGACTCCAAACAGTTGCAAGAGGCCAACGCCCGCCTGGAGGCCGAGCTGGCTGAAATGGAGCTGGCTCCGGTACAAAGAAAAATTGAGGCGCGCTCCTCAGACGACTCCTTCACTGGACTTGTGCGCGTACTGTACTTTGCGGACACCTTCCTAACGGACAGTGAGTGACCTTTCAGCAGTGTGCATGGATGCTTGTTTCGTGTCTTTTTAATGTACGACCACCTCTTATCTCCTTATAGGTTCACATAACACTCCCTCTCTCTGGGCGGGCACTAATGGAGGCTGTGTGTTCGCTTACATTCTTCACCTTCCTACCATGGAACACAGAGGCGAGGAGCTAATCACTGCTCAGCCAGGTGAGGTGCAGACTCTGACCCCCCCCCGGCTCACGTTCACGATCCTTTTTTCTATTGATTTATCTGTTTTTTTTCTCCAGCTAAGGAGATCCAGCTGATGCATCGAGCCCCGGTGGTTGGTGTGGTAGTTCTAGACGGGCACGGTACTCCTCTTCCGGAGCCTCTAGAAGTTGCCCACGACCTCGCTCGCTCGCCAGACATGCACGGCTCACACCACCTATTGGTGGTTTCCGAAGAACAGTTCAAGGTTCGCAAGCACACACCCTCTAAACTGGTCTCAATGAAGAACAGAGAACGTAGATAAGACCACCTGTGTGGCTCACTCCTGCACTTATACAGCTTTGGCTGGCTCCAAAGGGATAACTTTACTGAATAAACTACTACAGATACTTTTACCTTGTGGTGCTGTCTCTTAATTTGCTCCAAAGTCAGCCCCTCACACAGGAACAGGAGGGCCGAGTTTGTAAATCTGTTCTTCTGTTTTATATAAAAGTACTCCAGCTTTGTGAACTCTGCAATCGTATAGTACATCAAAACTATTTAAGGACTATTGTAATTCCTGTCCTTGCCTTCACACGTGATGGGAGTCTGGTCGTGCTAAAGCGTCTTGTTTTTCTTTAGGTTTTCACTCTGCCAAAGGTGAGTGCCAAGACAAAGTTGAAGCTGACTGCGATAGATGGCTCCAGGGTGAGGAAGGTGGGCGTCGCTTGGTTTGGAAGCAATCGCACAGAAGACTATGGTGAAAGCGGGCTGCTGGTTCTGACCAACCAGGGGGACGTGCACGCCATATCCGTCCCACACATCAAAATGCAGGTCCAGCACCCCTGCATTCGGCGCGAGGACGTTAGTGGCATTGCCTCCTGCGTCTTTACAAAGCACGGCCAGGGTAAACCTAGGAGGCAAACTTTTACAGAACAAAACTGAATCAAACGTTCTAACGCAGTCTCTACCCACAGGCTTCTACCTGATCTCCCCATCAGAGTTTGAGCGCTTCTCTCTGTCTACCCGCTGCCTGGTGGAGCCTCGCTGCCTGGTGGAGGTGCCCATTTTGAAGGATAATTCCAACCAGCGTCGTCCTCAACTGGACGGACCTTCATCCGCTCATCTGTACGTTAGCATGCTTCATCTTCCTTTATTGTTCTCTGCTCTTTGAGCATCCTTTATCTTCTCTCTGCAGGAGCACCTGTGAGAATGAGGATCCAGGTAAATGTACAGATCATGGAGCAGCTTCACGTGCGTGTGTGTTGATGTAGAGCTGCTGCTCAGATGGATTTGCTACCTGTGTGTGTCTGTGCGCTGATGTGTGTTCTGCCTGCTGCTGTGTTGCAGAGAGCTCAGCTAGACGTGTTATGGAGCATGCTTTGCTGAATGACGAGAGTGAGTATGAAGAGCAGCGCTCCTGTCTGTCCTGAAGCTGCTGTGGTGTAACTCTGCTCTGTCAGGTGAAAGTGGTTGGGGGTCTGCTGGCGGCCTTTTTACTGTGTTGTTTCTTTGCAGATGTTCTGCTTGAAATCCAGAAGTCTCTGGAGGGAGATCAGATGTAAGTATCAACATGCATGCCATCTCTGCCTGAGATTCTGTAGACATCTTAGCTAAAGTGTAGCTGTTCCTGGTGGGCAGGGAGGAAGTGATCCAGTTCTTGACCGACTGCTCAAAACACTTAATCACCACTGATGTCAGTGCTAAAAGGCAGCAGTTGTTCAGTTATGTGGGTTGGGGCTTCACAGGAACTAGAACTTCTACAGACCTTTGAAGAAGCTGGTGCTTTGTGAAGATGGTTGAAGATTACTGAATTACTCGGATCAGGAGTATTCACCCAAAAAGGGGCTTCAGTGGCAGGTTAGGTCAAAAACAGGTTGGACACCGCCCATTGACCCCTGCTTTACGCTGTTGAACGTCCTTCTCAAATCATGAATGGATGGATGGATAGTTTTAAAGGGATTTGTCATTGTCACACGTACAACGAAATTTAAAATGCTCTTAGGTCAGTGCATCATTTATTTATTTTTAAAGTGTCAGCTAGTTATTGGCTACTAATACACAGCTTAACAGTGCAGGTTCAGTCATTTGGAAAAAACAACAAATAATTTGCAACTAATTAATAAAAAGCGAACTATTTGGTCATGAATAAGAATAAAGGATAAATATTAAACATAATTTACAATCAGAGAAGAGTGTGAAGATTGTTTAAACAAGTGTAATTATAAACAGTAAAAAAAAAACTGGGGTGGTGCTGGGTAGGATATCAGCTTCTTGGGTGTCAGCCTTGAAGCAAGCATAAAAGCTGCCTAGCTCTTCAACCAGAGCCAAGTTACAAGTCTCGTGCATGGACATCACAGGACATCATAGGTCACAATCCTCTGTGGTTGCTATGCTCTTATCTGTGAAACCAGCTTTGTCCTATAGCGCAATTTAGCTTTCTTTGCTGCTATAGAGACTTCAGCGTGTTTTTAGAATTTATGAGCTTTACCAACAAAGGTGATATCTATAAAATAAAGTATTTGTCTTCTTCTAGTTTCCTAATTAAATCCACCGCAATTTCAGTAAATGAGTCAAGGCCATTGCTAGAACCATCTTGAAACGTATTCCTGTCCGTGTCTTCCTGCAGATACTTTAGGACAGTCTCTGATTGGTCTGACCGGCACCAGAGCTTCCTCCTTGTAGCTTTGTTTATCTCTGGTGTCAGATAAAGATAATGGTAGCACGGTCTAATTTTCAGAATGAGGGGAAGAGATTGAACCTTGCAGCTTTCCCTGAAGGATGTTTAGCAGTGGTTTGGAGTCCACTTTCCTCTAGTGGGGGGATTGGATGTTTAAAGTTCCAGCCTCACTTTCTTTCAATTTGCAGTTAAAGTCCCCAGCCATGATGGATGCTGCATCCTAATGGTTAGCTTACTGGTTAGCAAAGGAGGAATGTAAATGACTTTTGGTAAGCATTTTGGATGTTTTGTAACATAAGTAGATTGGAAGTACAGTGCAGAGTAAAATCTGCTTTTTATGTGCCAAACAAATACTGAGTTTCCTCTTCCAGTTGTTATGCCAACCCAGCAGCCTCTAGGCTAACTCCTGGAGCCAACATGACCTTTGTCACTGGTCTTGCAGCCAGGTACAATGAAAAGTGGTGTGAGTTCAAAATATTTTAAGCACTGTATAGGGCTGCACAATACAAGGAAAACCCACGAATTGCGATATTATTGCTCAACATTGCGATGACAATATTACTTGCGATACATGAACAAATGGCAAAATGACTACATACATAATTTCCATTTCACTGCAACAGTTTAATTTAAATGAGAGTCAGCATAACTAAAATTACACTCCAAATGAGCCTTGGCTACATAGGAGGCCAGCATCTAACATAAAGGGGTAAATTCAATTGGTCAAATGCATAACAGGGATTTATTTGATTCCTTAAATACTTCAAGCTTCCATAAGATTGTTTTAGCACATTTAAGGTTACTATTTATACATAATATATATATTGCATGCATATATGCATTTTTCAACGACTTTTGCGATATGTATAATGCACAGCTGGATATCGCGATAACAATTTTTTGTGCAGGTCTAGCACTGGATATCCCTGTCATTAGTGAAGCACTTGGGCAGAGCTGTGGTTCCAAGGAGGTGGCTGCTGTAGTTGAAATCCCTAAACTGGTTGTTGAAACTTCAGGTGTGAGAGCCTGTTAAAAGAAGAGGCCATGAAGGAAACGTACAGCCATTTTAAGCGGGGAGGCAGCAGAACAGACAACCAGATTACTTTTTTTTGCTGCTACTGAGGCCAAATTCTGGTGTGGAAGGAGCTTGGTGAGACCATGGAAAAATACTTTTAATGACCCACTGATACAAATCATGTTTTTAGGGTTTTTAACATGTTCTTGTGGCATTTTTCTGATGACGGAGGACATATATAAAGAAAATTATGGTTATAATTGCATTTCTGAGTATTTTTTATCCAAATTGTTGTGAATCAGGAGCAGATGAAAAAATGCTGGGCAGGCCACAAGCTTCCTCCTCCACTCCACAGTGGAGAGGGGTGAATAGGGCTAAAAATTAATTGGCAGAAAATTCGGGGGGATGGATGAGGTCTAAGTCGAGTATCTTAGGGCTCTGGATCAGCAGATTACCACTGCAGCATAATGGTGCTTGAAAATATTTCAGAACGTGTGGTCATACCCCAGCCCAGGCATAAGCTAAGTGAAAAAACTCCTGGTTCAGATTGGGTCATAGAGGTTCCCCCTTTTAATGAGAAACTCTGGCCACTTGAACAACATGCTTTGAAGAATTATTCCACCTGTTTGTTTTAAACCGTGTTAAACTTGTTTATTGACCATTCTGTACAAATTTACTATGTACAGTTGATCATTCAAATATAGAATGTATGTTTGTGTAAATACTTTAAAGCATTCTACTCTGTAGCTGAGTTTGTGAATGTCCCAGCTGTGCCCCCTGCTGCTGTAAACCGGTACCTGTAAGTAGAGCTGTAATCAGGGCATTTTGTGGAGGATCAGTGCAACCTTTTTAGAGAGGGGAAACTTTTAGAAAACAACTATATTATGTTGATCTGATCAAAAGATTTGGCTCAAGGGGTCTTATTTTCCTATGTAAAGTATTTTCAGTCACAGATTCTACAAGTAAAAAGATGAGTTTGGTCTTTAATGTTCATCATAGATACATTTCAGCTGTGAGACACTTTGTAAAAAATGAATCCAGGAAATCACTTATTTATTCTTTTAAGTTTGATAGGTACATTTGTTTGTTAACCATAGCAACCTGTCTTGATCTACTTGTTGGTGTGTTGCCCTGGTGGCAGTAAGTGAGTTTGTCTGGAATGAAAGCCAGACTTTAGTGTTGTTCAGAGCATTTTATGAGTCACAGTGAAATGGCACAGAATGGAGGTAAGGCAGGGCGGGGATCCTCTACTTCTCCACGCATGTTTATGTTTGTAAACTTTTCTCTCTTTGCTTCAGGTATGTCCTGGAGAACAATGTGAGGAACGCTGCAGTCTGACGATCCCAACATCAGTCCCCACCCCCCTTCACCCAAAACACATTCCAGAGCAGTGTGCTCTGCCAGCTCCCATGATGCCTCGCTCTGAAGCCTTAATAACCAGCAGCCTCCATTCCAGCGTGCCTTCAACCCCCCCACCTTGGGTCAAACTTTGCAAGATACACAGGGAAGGGGGCATCAGACCGACGACTAGTTTCAGCTCCAAAAGCTGATAAAATCCAAAGTCCAAATTTGAGACAGAGATTGATGCAAACACTAGCAGCTTTCAAGAAAGAAGTCGTCGTACCCCCCTCCCCCCAGCAGAAACTTCAATCCAACGTGTCACCTAGCATCAGGAGATTAAGAGATTTTTTTCTTTTTGTGTTTTTTTTTACCTCAAATGAAGTCATGCTCTTGTTAAGCTTTTAAGATCTGAAACCATTTTAATGAAAATCATGATTTTAACTAGAACACTAAAACAGTTTTCAACTGTCTGAAGGTTGCAGGCCTTATGGAAAAAAGATAATTCCAAAGCCCATGCTTTTTCTGTAATTGCTGTTATTTTTCCCTTCTGTCGTCTCATCATCTGGTTATTTGTAGCTCAGGCAAGTTGACCCTTCCCAGCTGCCTGTGCTAGACTGCTTTTCTGTAGCAGCTTTTCAGTGGGTTATGGATTTAAATATTTTGTATGTGAACAGTTGTCCTATTCCACCAATGAACGATGTAATGTAGGAATGTAACTTTAAGCTATTGTAGTGAAATGATTATAATATATTTAGTGTTTGCCTGTTGATGGGATAGGCTGCTTTTTGGATCACAAAAGATTTTGGTACGGTCTCCAAATGCCGGGAATCTTAGCATCAGCTTAGAATATGTTTTTTAGAGACTGATTCAGAACTCTAATATTTTTATTATTGTAAGTAATTTGACACTACAATTTCTGTCATAACAATTTTCTAAAGAACAATGTTGTCCTGTTTTTATTTCCTTGGTCTGTTTGTGGCTTGACCTTAAACTCTGACTGTTGTGGGACGTGTAAAAGTCCCTTTGTACCAGGTGGGGGCGTAAGATCCTGCCCCTGTGTGCCCATTGAGTATCGCAGAAAAACCAATGTTACGTTGGACTTACACTGGTCTGTGCGGTGCGTGGGAAGCCGGTGTCACGACGATCAGTTAGTTTAAATTGTCTTTGTTGCGTCTCCGGTCCGCTCCCCCCTCCCTCTTGGCTTCCGGAGAAGTTTTTTGTCCAACACCCCTGTGTCGAGTAGTTAGACCAAAACTTTAGGAATCAGGTGCCATGTCCTCTCCTTCCTCACTGAGTCCTTGTAAAATGTAGGTTTTGTGTCATAAATGATGTGTTTTTGGACTTCCAAACTTAAACTTTCGTCAATCATGACAAAAATGGACGATCTTTTCTGCTGTGGTAACGTGCGTAATCGTGTGTGCACTTAAACACTACGTGTTAACATGGGCAATTTATATTTATTTTAAATATAAATTTTAAAACGTTTGAAATTCTGACCGTTTCACTGAATTATTTTTTATTTTTTGGACACGAAATTGACACGTTGAGGGACTGGAAATAAAACTCGTAGGGTAAGTTTGCTTCGCGCTGCAGAGGGACGGATGTTAGACTGAAAAATGATGGAGGGGAATGTAAACGTTCTCATTTATTAATGAACATTCTATTTTTGTGTCAATCCAATGAAACAGAGATGCTCGCGGACAGACCAGTGTAAATCAGTCTTTACCTCAAACAGTGACGGATAAGAAAAACTCTGACTCAAAATAGCTGCCATCCTAAAGATTGACAACAAGAAAATGCACTTTTTGCTGCTGTACAAACTGCTCTACAGTAGACAATAGATCCTACTTTAAGTCCCTTAGCGTCCACACACCTGACTGGTATATTTGTTTTCCACATTTGACTGTGGTGAGCTGTAGTCAGTCTTTGAAACCGTTTGGGTCTTAACCCACCCACCCCTAGTTTGGGTGGTCCCACATGGACTTTTCTGCCATTCAGTTGGTCTTTACTTTTTCACAGGTAAAACTAAAATTCTGGTTGCACTTGGTTCTTATACCCTACAAATGTGAATCAAAAGGCTCCAAGAATACCTTAATTTAGCAAAGACTTGAAAGCTAAAACTAATTTTTTTTTTTCAAAGCTGGAAATAAAATCAGGCATCAAGGGGACAAAAATGATTGTTATTGGCTGATTAACTAACATTAGCGATATGGTTAATTAGCTACCTGCAAGATGAGACTATTAAAAATCAAAAAGATGACGTCCCCAATCTATATTTACTCTTGAAACAGTTATACAGCTGTTGTAGATCAGATTCGAGCTGTTTTATTGGCTTTTCCATCCAAGTTTGTAGACCTTCGTCTTAAAATTGTATACATTAGATTTCTTACTTCAACAAATGTCATACCTGTTGACCTAAAGCAGCTATGAATTAAAACATCCCAAGCGCCAAATTAGGAAATTACCAATATTTAGTAAAGAAACCATCTTTTTATCTGATTGAAAACGTGAGGCTACAACTATTTTTCTTCACCACATTATCCTGTAAACTGTTTTCTGCTTTGTTGTGATTGAAGACTTAAACTTAAAAGAACTGACTGACATCACAACGACTAGATTTATTTCTCTTTGGTACAAAAGATAATTTCTTGAGCAATAGTTATTCAAAATTAGCAGTGTTGCACTTGTGTACAGCTGAAACAATCAATTGACGTTTATATTAATGGAGTACGCTACACTCAATCTGTCTGCTATTTGATTAGTGTCACTGATAACGCAGTGACTGCTGGTTTGTGATCTTCAATTGCTTCTGGAACATCAACTCTTGACTAGAAACTCAGCTTTACGTTACACTGATGGGCAGAAATCCAACCCACTATTCCTCAAAGGAATGCCAGCGTTCCTCTACCGTGACCTAGAAAAAAAAATCCGGCACTGCGCCAGGCTTGCTCCCTCCACCCACGCTCTCAAAAATGGATCTTCTAAACCTGCCAGGTACTGGGGTACTGAGTTGATTCAATCAGCTGAGAACAGCATTAACAGGCCCTGTTTTGTGCTGGTGAATCGTCAACTATTGTCGTTACATTGGGCTATATAAATAAAATTGAATTGAATGACTTCACTTGGACTTCAACTGGCATTAAGTAAAGAGTACATCGGCTGGATGTACTCTATTCGCTCTATCGTTGGCACTCCAGTACATCTGTGGGATCCTTCATGTCATTTAATCTGCAGACCTTCTGGTGCTTTTTGAGGAGTCTGTTGAGTTTTTGACCCTTGTGCTATCCTACAACCCCACCCTTACATTGACGTGTTATCCCTACCATGACAAAGGTGGATAAAGGTGAAGAGGATTTCATGTAATCCATGGACACCAGTGAAGATCACAAATCATTGAAGAAAAAAGGTTTAGCGCACTGTCTTGTGGTCTAGATGACCCAACTCCCAATGTTAAAGTGCCTAGGATAGCACAAGGGTTACACAAAGGATGTCTGGGATTGTCGAGGATGTTTTGCATTAAGGCCCTCATCCTCGTCTGCAGCACAGTTCCCACAGAGTCCACCCTCCTCTCAATCACAGATGCCCACCTCTTTATCAGTTTGTCCAACCAATTGCAATCCCTTGTGGTCATGCTGCCACCCCAGCATACAACCCCATAGAAAACAGCACTCGCCACACCGACTGATAAAAAAAAGGAGCAACATGTCGGTACACACATCAAAGGACCTTAGCTTTCTCAGGAAGAACAGCCTACTCTGTCCTTTCTTAACCCTTGTGCTATCCTAGGCACTTTAACATTGGAAGTTGGGTCATCTAGACCCACTAGACAGTGCGCTGAACCTTTTTTCTTCAATGATTTGTGAACCTCACTGGTGTCCATGGATTACATGAAATCTTTCCACCTTTATCCACCTTTGTCATGGTAGGGAGAACACGTCAATGTAAGGGTGGGTCATCTAAGATAGCACAAGGGTTACAAAGAGCCTGAGTCTGCTCTGTCCAGTCCAGTTTCTAGTCAAGGTGCACACCCAAGTACTTTAGGTGGAAAGATGCAAGAAAATTTGGCAAGCGACACAAAGCGAGAAACCTGGAACCACTGGTTCATGGGGAAGAGGTCTGGATCACAGATGCAAGAGCTCAATGCACAGTGATTTCTGCAAACAAGGCTCCTCGCTCATATCGCATCAAAGGGAAGAAGAAACCGACACCACCTGGTGTCATTGCAGACCAACAGTGAGGGAATCGAACCTGTTGATGAACCTGTGAGAGAAGATACACCTACTCCAGCTCCAACAGACCAGACACCACACAGCGGAGAAAACATCACAGAGACTGTCTGTACAAGGTCGGGAAGAGTGGTCAGAAAACCAGTTAGGCTTGTAAATGAAAAAAAAAACAGAAAAAAAATATGTTTTTATAAGTTAATTTGAATGGGAAGATTTGAAAAAAAAAAAAGTGTCATCATTGATTTTGGTATATAGGTAAATATGTATAAATACTCTTTGTTTTGTTTTAAGAAAGGGAGATGTGGTATGATAGATGTTGGGGGTTAAACCCTAGATAAGGGAAGGAATGAGAAACAGGCCCACTAGGTGGCGCAGTAGCGAGAGTTCAGGACTGTATGGGTTGTTTTCAAGTTGTTGAATAAAGCAGTCTTCAGCACGTCCTGTTCTGGAGTCTTCTTTAACCCTTGTGCTATCTTAGATGACCCCACCTTTACATTGACGTGTTATTCCTACCATGACAAATTGGGATAAAGGTGGAAAGATTTCATGTAATCCATGGACTCCAGTGAGGTTCACAAATCATTGAAGACAAAAGGTTCAGAGCACTGTCTAGTGGGTCTAGATGACCCAACTCCCAATGTTAAAGTGCCTGGGATAGCACAAGGGTTAAAGTCAGCAGTGTAGAGTGTAAAGGCAAAAAGCAATGGTACAGTTCCCTGAGGTGCACCAGTGTTGTTCATCATCAAGGGTCGGTTCTGGCCCCTTTGCTGATATATATTTATTTGCTACTACTTCTCAGAAAGCACAAGGTGAATTAATCTATAAAAAGAAAAAAAGGTTTAAAGCACTGTCTAGTGGGTCTAGATGACCCAACTCCCAATGTTAGAGTGCCCAGGATAGCACAAAGGTTAAATGGTTCGTCTGAATGTTCACATGTTCACCGACAGAGTGCGCCAATCACCCGATGCTGACCACGCACGCGCTCTCGCTCACACCTGTGCAGCTCCGCCTCAAGACAGTAGCGCGCGCGCTCCGTTTAATGATGCACTAGTCCCTCTGCTGCGCTTTTTTTCCCTTCCGGATGACCGAATGTGCGCGCACGCGCGGGCACACGCCGTCTCAGCATTTGTCAGGCGCAGCAGCTCCAGCCTCTCCCACAGACTTCACCATGGCTGACGGAGGAGACGGCGAGGACGAGATCCAGTTCTTGAGAACGGTGGGTGTTCGTGTGGCATGGAGTGTGTGCGCGCGCGTATTTCTAAGCGGAGTTTACCGCAGTGAGGAGCAGGGCAGCTCCTCTTCATCATCCTGAGGATAAGGGGGGTGGCGAATGTGGTGGACAGTGAGGTGTGAAAGCGGTGCGTTTGATGGAGATATGTGTGTGTTTGCGCGTGCGGTCGCTGTGTCATCCCGAGGTGTGCGGTGCGCTGAGTGGATGATGCAGGGCGCAATGCGACGCAGACCGGCGGGGATGCTGTTCCCAGTCTAACCAGATTCACGCCAAATGCAAATCGTCACGTGAACGCGCCGAAACGGTTGGCTGTTGCGGATGGGATAAACTCCCGATCAAAAGTATGGAGATGTAGAAGTCTGTGAGTGACGGATGGTGACTGCAGCGCTGCTCACGCGGAGCACCTGAGGCTCACCTAGAGAGAAGGATCACAGCTGGAACCTGAAAGGATTCCAAAAAAGTTATGATGGTGTTTAAACCTAAAAGTTATTCTCAGGAAGAGAAAAACGATGTTAAAATGTTAGGAGGTTCTTTGGAAGATTGCAGCAGTGGATCTGAGCCACAGTGCAGCAGAAACAATTGCAGGAGCATCTAGAGGTGTGTCCAGATCCAACAAAGGACTTCTGAAAGCAACTTAGAGGATGTCTCCATCACAGTCAGTGACCTAACTGTTGCTGATCATCTTGTTTCAAAAGCTTCTCTGGTGATCACAGCTCAACAGTTATAGTGGGCAGTCGATCTGATGTTCACATTTTCCCTGTCACATTAGGGGTGCAACGTCATATCATAATTTGTGGTTGTGGTTGCTGATCTGATTCATAGTCCAGATTGGTTCATTTTGAACAATGCTTAATTCGATCCTTGACATCTTTAGCCAATAAATTCAACCAGTGTGACTCAGATAAATACCTGGGTACTGAACAGTGCAGGTGAAGTTTTCCAGTTTTGTTGTATTTCTTGCAAGATAAAGTGTAAATTAAATATGTGTAAAAACAACAACTAAAAACAAGAATTAATGGTAAATCCATTCACATTTATTCTCATAAGGTTCTGCCCAGTGGTGTTTTTCCATATAATTGGAAGATTATACCTCACTGTATGGTCTCATGTCTTTGCAAAATTCCAAGTGTTTTCACACACTGGACTTTAATGATGCCCCGTGATGAGAATTCCAGCTCTTCTTAGAGAACCATCTCTGTTGGATCGGCTCACTAAACCTGCTCTTTCGGCTCCCGAACGGCTCTTTAGGTTGTTCTGTTGCTTTATTTAGATTATTATCAACAATTATCAACAACTATAAAAATGTTTGTACCAAATTCATAGCTAATGTTAAAATGTGCTTTTAAAATGTGCTCTTATTCAAGAGTATGATATGTACTATTATTTCACCCAGATACAATTTTCAAAATAAATGATTAAAAACAAAAAAAAAGAGTTATCTACAATTCAACTTTAAACTACCAGTATATAAAATTTGAGCTTTTTCCTTTTTAAACAAATTTGAGGCAAAACAACACAAAACACTGCAACCACAACACAAAATACAAATTGAAGTCTGCAAAACAAAATTGAACAAATCAAAAAAAGACTTTTATCCATAGTAAAGGTTGACATTTAAAAGTGTTTCAGCTTTGAGGAGTTGATCTGGTTTCTTCTGTCAGTGCTACCCTGTTGTGGAGAAGGTTCTCTCAGGTTCCTGTGCAGGTGGAGCCTGTGGAGCCGGTTCTAGATGAAACTATTTTCCTGCAAACTCTACATTATTATTAGTGAAAGTGAAATGGTTCCAGTTTTTTGCTACTTTTTCCAGTCTTATTTATTTTCTTCTTTTTCTTTCTTTCAACTTGTCCTGTCCAACAACTGAGCAAACAGATGAGAGCTGAAGGCCTTATGTTGGACAGGTTGGACAGGGGTGGGGTTCAATCAGGGTTACCGAGAGGAGGTTCATTATGCAAACTCATAACCGGTGTTTTGGAACCGACATACCCAGAGTAAGCGGGATTTCAGTGTTAAAGTCAGGGTCATTTAACCTTGCTTTCTGGAATACCCCTCAGCCCCGCTTTCTCACACGTGGAAGTAAACTGGTATTTCAACTGTCATCCCCACAATGTTGGCCTTTTTTCAGAGCGTTGTACACATCACTCTGATCCATCAGGTCACTAAACTAGAATCCATTGCTGTGAAGTTCTGCAGACCTTTGGCCCGCTTTGCCGATAGCCTTTTGGCTGGTGCTCCATGCTTCACTCATTCTTATCTTAGCCCGCCCGCTAAAAAGCACAGCAATCCCCGTATTTATAGGATACTGGCAGCAACATCTTAGGTAAAAACTAATTAGTGCAAGACTCATAACAACAATACAAGCTGCTTCTCGCTCAGATCTTGTTGTTTTGTGCGGTGTAGAGCTGCTCAAAGAGGCTCAGATGGCAGTGCTGCCAACTAGCGGTTTAAGTGGAAACAAGAGTCAGCGGCTGAAGGAACACCATAAATAATTAAATAAATATCGTCCTGACAGCATTTTGAATCGATACAAGTATCGCCAAATGAACTAGATCCACACAATAAATGGCACATTTATTTTCACATTGCAAAAGTTGGCAAACATTTTAATAAATGGTTACCTTAAACATGCTAAAACAATCTTATGGCAGCTTGATGTATTTAACGGATCAAATTAATCCCTTTGTGCATTGATGAACCCCCCTGATGTTTGATGCCCGCCTCCTACGTAGATGAGGGTTATTTGGATTGTAATTTAAGTTATGTTGACTTTTATTTAATTTAAATTGCTGCAGTGATGATGTATTATATAAATGATGTATTCAGATGTTTTGCTTTTTCATGTATCGCAGACAAGTTATATCGTCTTCGCAATATTGACCACTGATATTGCAGGTTTTCCTCATGTCGTAAAGCCCTAAAATGACCTATCGCGATGTATCACCAAAACGACTTTTTCCAACACCCCAACTAAATATATATGTCTAAGGCGCAAACACGTGGGCTTGAAGAGAAAAAAAGAGAGGTTGAAAGAAAGTTAAACACTCCACACACTGTGGTTCACTCCAGAGAGCTGTCTCTTAGAGCCATTTCATTTGCGACCGACCAATCACAAATGGATTGATAATTATAGCTGCCATCACGTGAGTTGTCTGCTGTGATGACTCTTGGTTGTTTTTACTTTCAAGTAAAATAAACCTAAAGTGCCTCAGTCTCAAGGGTATTTTGCAAAATCGGTGTTATCAATACATTTAATTTTGAAATGATTTTATAATGGTATTCATTGATTCAATTAACCACTTGCCTCATACAGATCAATCTTGATGGGTTGCAGGAATATAAACTGATTCATCAATCAAGTTACAGCTGCACTGAAGGGTTAAGCAAACTTTTCTGGGTGACCAGCATTCAGTCTGCACGGTCATGATGAAAAACTAAGGCTATAAAAGTATTTTGCCTGAATGCACAACTTTTAATACAAGTTACCAGGTGATTAAATATTGTAGTGTGATGGGTGCAAATGTGATAAATATTTGATGCAGGTAACACTGAATGCTGTGTGTTTGTTTGTTTACTGCTGATGTTCCCTTTTTTTCTGACATGATCCCTTTTTATTTACATCTTCAGTCTGACACATCTTTAGAACCCAAAAACTGACTTAAAAACTTGAACTTCAGAGTTTTCAACACGGAAACCGTTTACATGGACTTTCCATTGAAAGTGGTCGCTTGAATGTTCGTTGCAGAGGCTGGTAGAAACCTAGCATTTGATGGCATGTTTGGATGTTTAGAAGTGTGTTTACTTCTGTGGTGCATTAACCATTGTGCTGTCTTAGATGACCCCGCCCTCACTTTGACGTGTTATTCCTACCATGACAAAGGTGGATAAAGGTGGAATGATTTCATGTAATCCATGGACACCAGTAAAGATCACAAATCATTGAAGAAAAAAGGTTCAGAGCATTGTCTAGTGGGTCTAGATGACCCAACTCCCAATGTTAAAGTGCTTAGGATAGCACAAGGGTTAATAATAAGGTCACTCCTTGAGGATATTTACTTTACTACTCTTTTGGTCATAACTCACAAGATTTTTTTTCGTAGCTCAATTATCGTTGGAGCATTTGATCTCAGATGCTAGTTTGATGTCATAAGTCATCCAAGCCTGTAAATCTTTTCAAAAGCTGCACTCTGTGTCTGTGAGAACATCAGCTGGGCATCCCTGCTTCAGAGTGTTGCTCAGTAAACCAATAATGAGAGATGATGAACCGCTTTACCAGATCAACCTTATGGTCACGTCACTGACCTCAAGGTATCTTCATCAACAACCCCCTCCGTCAATGAATCTTTAAGTGACGTGCTGAACACCCAGGAGACTGATGCACATATTTCATTTTAGATCAGATGCTCAAGAAGAAAAAGTTGGGCCCAGTGCAGCCTAAGCATACGTCTTGGTTATCAGCAGTGTGTCGGTGCCTGATCTGCCCCTGGAGCTCATTACTTTTCATTAGCGCAACTTCTGGCTTCATTATTACTGCAACTGTTTTCTGTCAATAACATTCAGCTCCTCTATCTTCATGTCTTTATCTCAGCTCACATACATAGATTAAAAAAATATTAAGAAGCTGGCCAATAGGAGTAGATATGCATTTTATTTGGATTTTTCCCAGCTGCTCTAAATCCTCTTCTGCTCACTCTCTTCCTCCTCAATGCGTTTCCTTTTTTTTTTCTCCCCCCACACACTTTCATTCCTCTGGTTTCCTTCTAAGTGCACTTTGAATGCAAATCAATACATGTTTTTGGTGACTGTTCATGTCTCAGCACAAAGCCATGTTTATGTTATGTAGGCGGAGCTTAGAAAGCCAGGTCAAATCCTCACCTGTGATCTTCTCAGCTGCAGCAAATCATCTGTTTTCATGTGTGCGTGTGTGTGTGTTGGGGGCTGAGCAGGGCTCATAAAACACCACAGGAGGTGGGGAGTGTCTGCAGTGACTGCAGCACCGTGCCTCCCCATGTAAGGACTCGGAGAGCCGATCTGATCTGACAGCAACAACACAAACTGTAGAATGCTTAACATGGTTCTTAGGCGCCAGCTCTGTTAAATATCAACAGCTTTTAGTGAGCGGGAGGAATCCATCTGAATAAGGAAATGTTTGTTGTAATTGATTTGCTGCATGAAGGGCCTCTTCTGAACTGTTCTGCAAGTCTGGATATCACAAAACATCCATACATTTCTGTAGTACAGTTCAGATGAGTGTGAACAGGCTGAGATGCCAGAAACATGGCTGCTGATGCTAGCTGCTCTTACAGTGTGTATCAAAACTCAGACATAAAAATTGGCAAAATTGGATAACTTCTTAAGCCTACAAAGCTGTAGCTGTTTCCCGATGCAGTGATGAGGGAGATCTGTCTGTTTACATCCATCTAGTTTATTCCTGAGCTGCTTTAAGCTTTAGCGACATGCATGTGTACGTGTTTTGTGGGTTTTTGGGTTGTCGAGCCCCGTGGAGGGTCGTACACTTCAGCAACAGCATCTCATAGGGAATGCAAGTATGTCTTGCAGTTCCCTTGAGACAGGGGTGTCCAACTCAGGGTGCAAAAATCCAAAACGCGCTGAAGGTTGCGGGCCAAACAGAGGAAACTTTTATAGATCACACTCAAACCAGACTTTTAAAACGTAACTTTTTAGGACATAAAAACGAATAAGACCGAAAATATGATTACAGAATAAATAATCAACTTAAACCTTAAATAACTTATATTTCTCTCTCCATGAAAATATATCAGATCAAATATACCGTAGTTTCCGGTTTACAGGTCGCTACTTTTGTCTCACGCTTTCAACCCTGCAGCTTATTCAATGATGCAGCTAATTTATACATTTTTTCCCCATTTTTTTAATGCTAGGGGCGCTCGAGCAGAAAGGGTAAGAGTGAGACAGGGGAATACGGTATATGTGTCGAGGAAAACGCAAGTTTAATGTAAATTCCTGCTGTGTGAATAAATAGCACGAACAGACCCTCATCATGGAAATTGCAAGAAGAAATGCATATGACACAGCTTTCAAGTTAAAAGCAATCGGTAAAAGCAGTGTGAAAAAAATCCACCATCAAACTCTTAAATTTACAAGATTAAAGTGGAAGTGAGCATACAGTGCAGCAAGCAAGTGAACGCCACGCAGCAGCAGAGCAGACCGACTAAACTTAGTTCAACAGGTAAGCTGAATGTTTACTGGTATTGTTAAAATGTTTGGAAGCTTTATTTATATTTTATTTATTGATGGGTGGTTTCCAGGATCTCTGCATCCCGTTGATAAAGCCATCAGTGTCCCTGCATCTGTCCACTTCAATCCTTTCTTCCTCAACGAAAGACAAGATCAGGGCCGGCCCTGGTCTTCTGGGAGCCCTAAGCGAAATTTAATTTGTGGGCCCTCTAAATGATCAGCAGCACCAACAAAACGCAACTGTTGTAATATAAACGAGATCTCTCTATTAATACATTTGTGAATGTTTTATTGTTGCTGCTGAAGAATTTAATACAGTTTATTGCCTGCATGTTAAATGCGCATTAAGTGGTGCCAAACCTATGTTAAAAGTGAAAAGAAAAAAATATGAATGACAAATGTATATTTATATTTTTAATGTAACATTAGGCACTTAAAAAATGACATTCACAAAACTCCAACTTATTAAAAACAGCAATTTAATAGAAAATCAAATGATAAAACAATCCAAAATAAAGAACACAACAGCTCAATGATGGGGATTTTGAGGGGGATTTTGGAAAGTCAGAGTCTTTCTCAGTCTGAAAAGGACCTCTTTGCACCAAATTCATTCTTACTGGATCAGAGAGTGTGGTTGGCCATTCAGATGGATCAATTGGATTTGAGGAAGGTGGAATTTTGAATCCAGTCTGCTCCTCTTCCATACACGCCTCTCTTAGAGCCTCTGGAACATGAGAGAAAGGATTTCAACAAAAGCAAACAGTGAAAAGTCAAAGATGTCCAATTGAATCTACATAACAGTTGCTGTGACACTGGAAGCAGATTGTTGGAAAGACGTGCCTTCACCTTTGTTTGTGTGTGTGCTCAAATGTATGACTTTCTATTAAGTAATAATGAAACAATAAGTGTGATATAGGTTCCATTTTGGGTGGATTTGAACTTACCAGCAGCAGCATCAATGTTTTCCTTTTCAACAGTAGATGTGGTGACAGTAGTTTCTTCTGCAGCTAAAAAACAAGAATTATTATTATACAATAATCACTGATAAAGCTAATAAAATAAGACTACTACTAATAGTTTACTGGCTCATTTAAAATCTCTGTGCAGGTTTTCCACAATTTTAATGATCTTTTTATATAATTATGAGAGATTTATTGTTTGATTGTATATTTGCAAAAGATCATATTTATTTATTTAATTATGAACAACTTTGGACTCCATACTCTGCAGCTGCTGTTTTGGAAAAAAGGGGGTTATGCAGACACTGATTGAAATTACTTTACTAGCTATTAAAATGACCTGAGATGACATCTTCAGTGATGTCAGGAACATCATGGGATGTGGACGCTGCACCACCTCCAATACTTTTTGAGAGCAGAAGAAACTGTTGGCTGAGAAGGAACTGTGCAAAACATCATCATTATGTAGAAACAAAACTGCAAAATACAAATAAGAAAAAATAAATGTACCCATTTATAAATAATAAATGTGAACAATAATTTGAATATAAGAGGAAATATAAGCATTTATACACTTCTCTATTATTTAGTATGTTCATAATTTTAAAATTAGTACATTTATTTTGTCTGTCATTTATAAATGAGAATCTTTATTTACTATTTGTATTTGGCAGTTTTGATTCTCCATATTTCACGCTAATGCAAGATTTTAAGACACATTGTTGAAAAAGTCAGAATACCTGACTGTCTATAACAGATAAACAGCAGTTTTTATGCTGTAATAAACCGGAAAATGCAGAACGCACTAAATATGTGTTACCAAAACAATGAAACAATAAGATGACGTGAATTAAAGCATTTATCAGCCATCACCGTTGTCATTATTTACTTTTCTCTGCTCTCCGCCGTTAGAAGGTCATGTCAGATCTCATCTTAGTAACTTGGGTATCAGAATTAGTTTCCAGTTTTCCATTGGAAATTAATTAAGAAAAACAGGGACGTTTATGTGCAATATTCTTAACCTGATGGATTAGTATTATTTTACGTAAATTGCGCAGCCACACATAAATACTGGATAATGTAAAAATACGGCCCCAACATCCTCCAAACTTACCTTGTGATTATTGTTGAAGCTCTTCATCTTTTTTCAGCTCCTAATGATGGATAAAGTCTCTGTGGCATGAAGTTCTCTTGTTGTCGCTTTGATCAGTGTGACAAAATGTGCTCGTTTTTTTCTTTTTCCCAACTTTATTGAAACAAAATGCGCTCGTAAATGCACAGTGTGCCAGGCTCAGACAATGACGTTGACCAATCGTTGCTAAGAGTGGCGTAACGTCCTTATTTGGGTTGCCAGATTGGTTCAGGTGTGCTGACGGGGGGGGGGGGGGATCATTAAAGTGCAGGAAACTTTCCTTTGCACACATTCAGAGCTATGAAATGGGTTGCCAAATTTGGGTCTTTTTTATTTATTTTTTTCGCCACTTCGGGGCCCTGCTGGTGACGGGGGCCCTACGCGGCTGCGTAATTCGCGTATAGGGAGGGCCGGCCATGGACAAGATCCCAAAGTCTGTGTGACGCTTCCGTCTAAGGAGGTCACTTTTAGGCATTTTCAACATTCTTAGGCTAATATAACAGACTATTTTCATTCATCTTTGTTGTTTTATGTTGAAACGGGACATTTCCTCTGGAGGAGGGGGCGTATGTAACACTGTTTCCCTTCAGCTGTAGTGTCCTGCGCATGACAGGTTAATGACGTAAGGAGACAAATGGGGTTCTGGGTATGTGATTGAAAAGGAAAATAAAGGTCCAGTCCTCTTCACTCATGTGTCTCTGAGCTCCTTATTTTACTTATGAAACTCCGCTTCACCGACACCGAACCCCGGAAAGCCGGGTACGCTGACAATCATATGATTTTAAGTCACCAAAAGGTTTAGAATTTCTTGTTTTTGAAACCTTCCCGGAAATGAAGCTTCACACAATGCTCCACAAACAGACAACTTTGGTGTTTTTTTCTTGTTAATTTGATTTTAAAGTTGTAAATAAAAAAAAAATTATTTGTAAACTGGCACTAAAACTCTGTCGTACTTTACTCTTATGTCAGTTTATACAAAAAATAAACTTACATTTCAAATATACCAAAAGGTTTTGCAATCCATACAAACATATCCTGTCAAAATTACACAAATTTAAAATAGGAATATGCTGCATAACAAAACAGACAAGACCTGGAAAACTGAACAAAATTTGTGCTTTTCATTAATAACAAATCAAATTCTGTTTTCTTTGCTCTTGTGTAATTTGATCAGAGCTGGACGCCTGGCATCATTTTATGTCAACTCGGTTTGTGTTTGATGTTGGGTCCTGTGTTGTGGAGATTCTGAGGATGGAATGCAGGTGCTCATCAATAAGATGACACCTGTGTGCTGTTTGTTGGTCTTCATCACTGGGAAGAGTTTCTCCCACAGAAATGTGCGACACAAGGTTTAAGCCACATGTAGACGGAGCTGGGGCATTTCTGCAGGAATGGGGAATAAACTGTGCAGCCCTGCAGTGTCTTACTTTGCCTTCAGTGTGCCAAAACACTGCAGCTCAATCAGCTCCATCTGAATCTGCACAGGGGCAGTTTCCACAACGACACCAGACAGGTTACAAGGCAACTCAGAATTAATTTTTTTGTCCTTCAAAGTTACCAAACCGCTGTGCAAACTCTGTGTGCTCAGCTTCTCAGGAAAGTACGTATGTGATGTTTGTCTCATAGCGCCGTCTTAGATTATATTCTTTAAGAATTACAGAATAATTACAGAATGCCCTGAGAGGCCAATACAGACTCGGCAGAGTTGTCAAGGTAAACAGCGACAAATGAGACACTGGGATCTACCAGTAATCTCAGAAACCTTTATTCTGCCTCCAATCGGTTTTTAAAGGCTCTGTTTTTAGAATCGAATTTTTCACTCCGGCATCATGAGGGCTAGAGGAGGGCAGCTGAAACGCTGCATTATGGATTCTGTAGTGAAAATGATGCCACTGTTATAGTTCGTCGGACAGCTGAAGTGTTGCATTATGGCATCTGTATGTGATATGTTACTAGTGCTATATTTCGTTGGGCAGCTGAAGTGCTGCATTATGGGATCTGTAGTGAACATAATGCCACCGTTATATTTCGCCGGGCAGCTGAAGCGCTACATTATGGGATCTGTAGTTGATAAAGTATTAGTGCTACATTTCGCCGGGCCAGTAATAACAATAATATGAAATTATATTTTGGCCTAGATATAATTACACAGCGGGCAGGATGTGGCCCACGGGCCTTGACTTTGACACGTGCCTTAAGGCTTGTTCGGCCACTTGAAGCTAAAAATGAAAAGAGAACTTGCCCTTGTAGTGCGTGTGGTTAGTGTATTGTGAAGTAATTGTAAGGATTATGTAAATTACACACACCTATGATTTACTGGTGATGCTTTCATACTTAGGTGCCCGTAGGACGCCTATAAAAACTATTCTCTGATAATCTCTAACAGTCAGGCTGCATGCAAGAAGCGTGCACCTTTTACTCAAACAGCACTAACGCGCTTCGTGCACAGTAATGGGGGATTGTGCATAAACATTTTTTTCGCTCTACAGGCTCATCGAGCTCTCTGCGACCTTGCAATATTTTGCGTAACAGACACCCCATATCCATCTGTAAGGGCAGTTGTGACTGAGGCATGTTCTATCTTAGTTGGGAAGAGGTAGTAGTTCTGGAGAACCAACTATTGCCACCAAAAGGTAATGACATTTGAAAACACAGAAAAATAAAGAATGATTCACAGTCAGTTCCCTAAAGGATTTTTAAATAAGCAAAGTAGACAAGAGAATTGGGAGAACAGAGCGACAGACTGGCAGCGGGACTTTTCTTCAAAAGCTCAGTTCCCATGTAGCTACTAAACTAAAGAGCAAAAAGCACACAAATGAATGTAAACATTGAGTGTAAATGGTGTTTACACTAACACCTAATTCCTTTGTCATACTGCAGAACAGATGGTGAATTTCCTGCACAAACAGAGAATGCATGTTCACAGACCTTTCCGCCAGTTTCTGTTGCTAGGAAGAAAAGATAAGATAAGATATTCCTTTATTAATCCCACGATGGGGAAATTTCCGTGTTGCAGCAGCAGTACTGGGAAGTCCCAATATCAATATTTTCTGAGTAAGAGCACTTTGCAGTTTCCTTGTCTCATCTCTATCAGAATACCATTCTGTCTTATTCTTAAGACATTGTCCTACCACAGGGTTTAACCAAGCCAGAGCAAAGTTCACCACATTGCAATTTTGCATTTAGTCTCACACTAGATTGATATTTATGGAGAACATAAATATGTTGTTTGACATGTTTTAAAACAGTTCTTAGTACTTAGTTTGAGCACAGACTGAAACAAACTTTGGGAGTAGCTCTTAGCCATTTTGCCTCTTGGATCGCGCCTCTCAAATCAAATAATTGATCTTGACTTTTCGAGCTGTTACTTTTTTTTGGCTGACCTTTGGCTGTATATTCTCTTTGTGGTTAAACTAGATCTATCAAATCCAGTAGTACAGATACCAGACCTCTGCTCCTCTCCCGCCCAGCCACGTCTTCTATGAGAAAACAGGCTTTACGAGACCTTAATAGTATATGGGGCATTATGTAATAATGTATGCACAGATGTCCTTTTTACCTGATGTTGCAACCCCATCTGCTCTCTGTGGAGGAGTAGAAGCAACTCTTTGCTAGATCCCACTTCTTATAGGAGACCTCAGGCCTGAGAGGAAAGCTCATCTCACCTGAGTTTGTTAATGTCTTTTTCATCTTCACCTCACACTTGTGGTTATTAGAAAGGAGGTGTGTGTGCTGGTAGAAATGTGGTGGTGGGTACCAGTAGCAAGTGGAGCATTTTTTTAAGTTTAGTGGCTTTCCTCTGTTATCCTGTCCATTTACTTCCTTTTGCCTTGGTTGCAAACGTGGTTTATGCACTTAAACTGTTTGACAATAGATACAAACAAATATTCTAATTGACTGGACACTGATCCAAATAATCTGCTGTGAGTAGGGCAATGATATCTGGAAAACATTCAGACACAAACTTTTTAAGGCTGGAGTTTCCACCTGAAAGGTAAGCCTGGGTATAACAAGAACAGACAGACAGCTGGATCCAAATGCAGCAGGTTTATTAGCTCAGTTAAAGTCCACAAAGCTAAATCATGACAGGCATGAGATCATCAGAGGAGAGACAGTAGTCAAGCTCCAGGCAAGAGTCAGGGCAGGCGGTAGGGAAACATAGTCCGAGTCAGGGTCAGAAGAAAGAAGATCGGGTCAAAATACAACGCTCGGTAAAGAAGGCAGAGTGGCATAAACAATACTTTGCTGTGGTTGCTGTGGTTGATTGATTGAGTGAATGAGAGTCAGGTGTGCAGCACCCAGGAAGTGTGCACTGGGGATGCTGGGAGCTGTAGTGTGGTTAGAACTCAGGAGACAGTTTCCACAGGGGACCAGAGGGGGAGACAGAGTTCTGTCTTCTGACAATGTAAATAAAAAGAGCCTGATTAAAAGGAAGCATAATAGTGAATATCAAAATAATAACAGAAGCTGAGAGGATCCCTGAAGCTACATACACTCTGGGCATATGACTAGTCCGCCACCTGCACTTGTAAGAGGCTTGGTGCAAAATGTCAAAGTTCTGCAAATCTTGTGAATCTTGCTCCAAGCTTTTACTTTCACAGTTTCTTTCATGAAAGACTTGGTGCCATATAATTCTGGACGGTTAAATTCTGGACGGGTAAAAACCACAATCATCAATTTCTTCTCCATGATCAATTTTCAAATAGTTGCCACTTCCATGAATTACAAGGGACGTCATCTATCACGAGGCCCTGATTAGTCAAGATTCGACCTGGTTTAAAGGGCCTATAGCATGCAAAATCATCTTTTTGAGCTAGTAATTGTATTATAATTTTAATTCCCCCCCAAAACAACCTCAAAGCGGTATTTTGATTCATTCATGCTTTACTGAGCATTTTGCTAAAACTCTGCTCTCTGAGCACCAGCCTCTCCCAAGCGGGTTCTCACATTATGACATAGATAAGTGAGGAACAGCCCCTTCCTGGAAGAGTATGTGCTGCGAGCACCGCCCCCAACTTAACACACACCGCTGAGCTAGCGGTGATCAGCAAAACGCTTTTCTTTTACACGCGCAATGTACACATCGATCTTTACAAAGGTTTGAATGTTGTTTGTTTTGATGGGCGCAACCCAAACACGTTGCCGGGCCGGCTTTTGGTTGACATCATGAAATGGTTGGCACCAGTGAAGTTGATGGCCGGGGAGGCACTGACTCCTCTGTAGTCAGATTTACAATTGCAAAACTGAATATTTCACCATTCATCCAACAGCATGTAAGCATCTAAGATACACAGAAGAACATATTTGTCCTACAGAGAATATTTATCTTATAGACATGGATAGAACATTCTTCTTGTGTTCAAAATATTCATATATACTGTAAACAAATTAAAACATACAGATGTGTTCAGCACACATTTAATTTAGACCCTCACTAACTATTTCTGGTATTTTTTCAACTTCAATCAAATTCAGGTGCTTTAATCAGGGTTATCGAATGTTGTCTTTGAAAAGAATTATAAAAATAATTCTTTTAGGCCTAAAATTTTAGGTCGTTGAAACGGTCATAGCTTTGACACGTGTGGACGCAAGCGTTCTAGATGCAGAAGCCCAAAAAACCGCCTATACCCGTGTTTATGTAGACTTGTCATTAGAAGTGGCTGGTGTGAACGTAGCTTGAGCAAAACTGCTCTTGCTCTTTTGTTGTGTTGCATTCTTGATATTTGACTTCCACGACCTTAATTCTTCTCCCCATATTTTTTATTTTCTTTTATTCCTTTATTTTTTCCAACAAAGGTTTCATCCTTCTTCTTTTGCTGTTGTTATGTTCAGTTCCATCGGGTTTTTCCTTCTTTTCTCTTGACTAGTTCACTAATTTTTGTCCTCATCGCCTCAGCATTGCAGGACCACCAGCAAGGCTGACAGGAAAGAAAAATTAAAATCCACAATGCATATAATGTTAACGTAGCTTGGAAAATCTGGAAACAGTTCTGAATGTGAGGGCTGTTTTCTCGTGTCACATTAAGGTGAATAAACAATAGTCTGTTTCAGGAACATTATACAGTATTGTGTTGTGAGTCATACACTCAAATTGTGTAAAGCTAAGATCTAGATGTGACAGAAAAGGTGGGATCAGCTGAATCATCTCACTATTCCACATTGCACTCTAGCCTATTCATTTTTAAACTGAATGTGAACGTTCATGAAGTCAAACAAAAACCACAGGGGTGGGCTGCTGAAACGTACCATGCTGATGGTGGAGCGTGTGCCTGTGAAGTGCTTGAGTCCTCCTTTGAAGGTGACCTTTAACAGCCTCGGGGGTGACAGGGGAAAGAGGGCCAGGAAAGTTTCCTCTGATAGTGTACACTTCATTTGTCCGACCTAGACAGATCTGAAGAGCTGGTTCTGTTTAAGGAACAACATAATCGGGGCTTTCAAAATCTATTTTAAACATTTTTAATTGTAAAAAGTGATACAAAAAGAAAATTATATAATGGACCAGAGCACAGTACTTTGAGGTTTTCTGTAGTAACAATATAGGTTGTAAAGTATTTAAAAAAAAAAACTTCCTTTATTTAGGTAAATCCATTGAAATTCTGAACTTGCTGAATAATTTTTAGGGTCATGGGGTTTCTGGAGCCTATTCCTGCTAGTGTTGGGTAAAGGTGGGGTACACCCTGAGGGGTGGGGTACCTAACATTAATGCAGGCATTTAAAACTGGTCAGCAAAATATAAAGTATTAATAAGTAAACTATCCTGACAAGGATTGCAAAGCGCTGGACTTTAATAATTTCTGCCTCTAGTTGCTTTGCCCTGCCCTCCTAATTCCTGGCCAATGATTGAAGAGATATTTAGTCACATGGTCTTGTTTAACAGCTTTGGTCCGGAACAGGGAAGTCCCTTTGACGGCAGTCTGAAGACAGACCTAATGCAAGATTCTGACTCTTTTTGGACCAAATTAAGCTTGGTCTGGAATAATTTTTTCAGTCTGAATACAGCTTTAACCTCTCAGTGTCTCCTCTGGTGTGGATGATTATCTTGACTTATGGTTGTGAGTTTTTTTTCCAAGAATGAAAACATCAAACTAGTACTCAATTCTTTAAGCAGATAAGTCTGGCTTCATTCTTGGAGGCAGCATATATTTAAACCTTAACTCAGTATAACCCGATTCTTTTAAGGTGGACCCTATATATTAAATTTACAGGATTGCTGGTTAACACATGATCCAAATGCAATTCTACACAAAGGTTCAAGCATAAGGAAGGCAGTGATATTAATTTAAAAATGCATTTGACTATGTTTGTTCACTACTTTAAGAATCAATTCACTAGATTTAATCTGGGCCTTTGCCTTTAATCTTTTTATATAATCCCAGATTGAATTTGATATTTTGAGACGATGACTCAGTGGCAGTCATGTGACTGTTACACTACTGCATCTGGCACTGGCTACTGACAGATTTTGAACTATGAGTTCATATCAGCACAATACTTGGTTAAGGACAGGAGGGACTGCCTTCCGCTGCACTCAAGTCACATATTGTTATACATTTTGCAGAATATAGTCAGAATTTAGAATGTGACTGCTATCTGATGTTCTTTTTCTATCTTACTAAACTGTCCTGTCCAACAGCTGAGCAAACAGTTAAGAGAAGAAGGCCTTTTGTGTTGGACAGATTTTACTGTTACAATAGGGGGTAATGCATCTTCTGACACACGAGGTGTATATTTGTATGAACCCCTTTTGTATTTGAGGCAAAGCTTTGTTTATATTATTTATGTTTGTATAATTTTTTTGGGGACTGGACAGAAAAAAAGAAGATGGAGATAGTGGGATGTTAGGGATGGGGCTATGGGTATAAAGAAAAGGGGAGGGAAAAAAAGGGAGGTAAAGGAAGTTGAAGGATGGTTGACCTGCACCAGCCTGGTGAAACAACAATTTGGTTTCCGGTGTCCTTGGATAGCTCTTTGGTCTTGGCCATAACGGAATTTGGAGTGTGACTGTGTTGGGTTGTGGACGGGTGTATTTTTTATTAATAAAGAGTTCAAACAAGTGCCATTAATACAGGTAATGAGTGGAGGACAGAGGATCCTCTTACACAACAAGTTACAGGTCTGTGAAAACCTGAAATCTTGCTTGTTTTTGTAGGTGACCAAATACTTATAAATAAATTATTTAAATAAATTCTTTAAATATCAGACAATGTGATTTTCTGGATTTTTCCTCTCTCATAGTTGAGGTATATCCATGATGAAAATCACAGGCCTCTCTCATCTTTTTAAGTGGGAGAACTAACACAATTGGTGACTGACTCAATACTTTTTGGCCCTGATGTAAATCTGCATTGGTGCAAAAGAAATCTTAGTCTCATGCTCTATTTGTAAAGCTACACTAAAGGACATTCATTGTTTTTGTCAGATTTTTGAAGTAGTTTGTACGTGTGGATCTTTTCTAATGTAAAATGTGTGCACTGTCCCAGTTTTTGACCTGATATTTGACCGCACAGATGAAAATCATGTTGAATATAATTTACTTCGTGATGACTTTTATTGAAATAAAACTGTTGTAGGGAAATGGAAATGATGTTAGCTGTTTTTATTATGTGATTTGGTCATGTTTTGCAACTCATATAGTCATCAAAATGTTGATTACTAACATTGGACACCACAAATTTTCCGCATTTCCTGCAGCCCCAAAGCTACGGACAAACCCGGCATGAGACTCGTATTCAAGAACATGCTAAACGCGCATTTTTGAACGCACATTTAGCCCGATGGTGTTCACACTGGGCAAGCTGAGAGGGGTTTCTTCTTCCATTTCGACTGTTTACAATGCTGCATGTCTAACAACTACAGTTGGAAGAGGCTCGGTGCGAAATGTCAAAGTGGTGGAAATTTTGCAAACTTCGCTCCAGCTTTTTTCTTTCACAGCTCTATTCCGATTTATGAAAGACTTGGTGTCATATAATTCCGGCCGGGCCACAATTATTAATTTCTTCTCCATGATCAAATTTCAAACAGTTGGCACTTTAGTGAATTAAGGGGAACGCCAGACATATATCATTACCAAATCTGAGTCTCTGATCAATTAGATTGATTTACCCTGGTTTAACTTGGCTTAACTTACAACGTGCATTCATTGCAAAAAGAGCAATGAGAATACATTGAAATGAATGAAAAGGGGTTTTGTAAAGTCAGCACCTGATTCTGACCAATGAAGCAGACCAACTTGCTGCTGTGGATATGCTGTAGAAGTATGTGGTGTCTACTATGTGTGTTCTACGGACACAGAATTGTCATGAAGCTCTTGCTCCTCTGTGCCTTGCTTTTCCTCGCTGCTTTCTCACTGCAGTGCTCTTACGTAATCTGATTGATCATAGCAGAATGTTCTAGCACAGAGAGGATGGAGGAGAAGGAGGATAGCAAAGGAGCCAAGGAGAAGTGGAGAGCGGAGGAAGAGAAATCAAATGAGATGAGACCACAGTGGAGCAAACTACAGCAAGACCTCTGTAGACTCTGTGCTGGTGTCTCACTGCAGTTATGGAGCCACTGGAGCAAAAGACGCAACGTCATTTTACAGTTTATGATTCTTCTGACATTAAATCTCATCTGGCCCTTAAATAAAATTGAAATTTAAAAAATGGAACAGGAGAAGTCAAAAACTGTGCTGTGATGCATCCAGACATTTAATATTGATTAATTTCTGCTCAGGATCCCATGCAGATGCTCTGATCCTGCACCGAAGTCACTGTGATAACCGCTGTATATCTTTTCTCTTATAAATAATTCTTTTGATGTTCAGCTCAAAACGGTTTTAGAGCTTCCTCTCCACAAACATTATGGCTCTCGCCTGAATCCTGCAGATCAACCATGACATGATCTTTCACTCCTTAACATTTTGTCAAATTTCATTTCATCGTGTAGTCGTGCCATCAGAAAGTTCTATGCAGGAACATGTTTTTAACCCTTGTGCTATCCTAGGCACTTTAACATTGGGAGTTGGGTCATCTAGACCCACCAGACAGTGCTCTGAACCTTTTTTCTTCAATGACTTGTGATCTTCACTGGTGTCTAGGGCTGCACGATATGAGGAAAACTTTCGATGTGCGATATTAGTGATCAATATTGCGATAAGGATAAATTTGCGGTAAATAAACAAATAGAAAAATAAACAAAAACATCATTCCCATTTCATTGCAACAGTTTAAAAATTATACTCCAAATGACCCTCATCAACATGGGGGACAAACATCTAACATAATAGGCCTCCATCTGATTGGTCAACAATGGGAAGGCGTCCATCTGATTGGTCAAAGCATAAAGGGATTTATTTGATTCGTTAAATGCTTCAAGCTGTTAGAAGATTGTTTTAACACATTTTGGGTTTGCGATTTATTGCGATATTCGCCGTCTTTTGCGATATGCATATTGCAGAGCTGGATATTGCGATAACGATAAATTTGCGGTATATTGTGCAGGCCTACTGGTGTCCATGGATTATGAAATCTTTCCACCTTTATCCACCTTTGTCATGGTAGGGAAAGGTCATCTAAGATAGCACAAGGGTTAAATGTATTTAATACTGTAGCTGCATACACAACTTTTTGCATTTACACTTGTGCATGTGGCTTCTGGGTATTTCTCATGTTGTGCTGTTGCCCATTTGCACAACACAGTATCAATCTCTTAATGAAGAAGTATTATGAGACAAGGTTTGGAGCTCTGTGCTATTGGATTGATCCTTTTTTGTCACTGGGTGTTATTGATGTCAAGTTTTATTTGTTTAATCATTCTGACTGGAAGTCAGAAAGTAGTCCATTACAGCAGTTAGAATAGAGTTTAGAGGTAATTACACCAAAACACAACCCACTGGCCTCCACTCATTTAGATGTGTCCTTCAAATCTACAATCTTATTTAAAACCAGTAATTATTCACGAGAGTCTGTCAACTATTTCCAGGCAAAAACATTTAGGAACCCACACACGTAATGTTTGTCTTTATATTACTAGAGTTCTTTTTTGTTCAGTGAACCTGTCTATCAAAACAATATATTTAGCTGTCAGGTCATCTTGACCCCTGCTTTTTCTTTATGGACCATCCAGGTTGGTGGCTAGAGGGCTAAAGAGACCTCACCCTCTTGTGTTTTGGTCAAGCTGGTTGATGGCTGGGCTTTTTGGGACCCTGCTGCCCATCTCCAACTGTGCACCCCTCCCATGTGTAGACATAGGGCAGCCGTGGTGCAGAGGTAGAGCTGTCAACCTCTGATTGGAAGGTCATGTGTTTGGTTTTTGCCCATCAAAGTTTCCTTGGGCAAAATACTAAACACTACATTGATCTTTTGTTGTTGCTTTAAAACTGTTGTGTTTTATGACATTATTGTAACCCATGTTTATATGTCTTTTCTGTCAAGAACATTGTGTTCGACAGCATGTTGATGAAAGGTGCTCTACAAATTGGTTGATTTGCAAATGTGCTAGGATCCTCACTGAACAAATTGGCCTTGGTAATATTTCTTTTAGAATTTTTTTATTGTCATAAAGGAAAACTGAAATATTTTGACTGCCACTCTTGACCAAGTCTCCCTCTGTCCCGAATTGTTTCCGGGACCCAAAAATAAGACAAACTCAGGAGTGCAAGAAACCAGATTTATTTTATTATTCACTAACTTGAAGGAACCCAGGTCCTGGAGAAATACAGCCAATGTACAGATGCTGAGAAGATAGGAGAGGGTTAGAGATGGGAAATAATCTTGAGAAGTCTAAGCACAAACAGGCTTACTGGGATGAGGAGTGTGATCCGCAGATAGAAGAGAGGGGCGGAGTGAATTCCTTAGTACAGCAAATTGATGGAGGTGTGACTTCATACACAAGTCAGAAAAGAGAGGGAAGTTTGTTGGAGCGTGGTAGAACTCAGGAGCCTGGGGCTCAGTCACAAGAACTCTTGATTTTACAATCTAAATAATCTACAGAAGGTTCTCTGGGAAACATTTCAACAAATTGCAGAGGTGCAGGGTGGTATGACGCTGGGGGCAGAATGGCGTGGCAGGGAAACAGGAGCAGACAATGGCCGTAGCAGCATGAAGCTGAGAGCAGAGACCTCCAAATTGCTGAGCAGGTTAGCTGGAGGCCAGGCTGAATGGCAAGGAGGTAGCCAAGCTAGAACAGAGCAGGTGAGTTGACTGAATGGTTGCAGTGCAACAATCCAGCAGACAGTGAAGGGCAGAGGCAGAGATGTATGGGAGCAGGCACAGACAATTAGCAGCAGCTGCCCTGCTGCTGCCATGACACCCAGCTAAATGTATTTTTGTCTTTTTTTTTAAGAGGATGACCAGCTACAGTATAGAATGAAGAACTGAAGTTTCTCTTCAACAATCTGATTTGGTTTCGAAAAAGTAAACATCAGATCTTTGAATGGAGCTGCTACAGTATATGTAGAACATATTGCTAATGTCAACAAGTACAGTGTGATATATCTGAACCAAATTTTTTTGGGGAATTTATAAAAAGATAAGCTTAAAATGCTCCAATTTTACTCAAGTACAGGACAGGATAGCCTGGTTCATAGCGGCTTCTGCATTTCAGGTTGTTCTCAGCTGTGTGCTCTGTATTGTCCTACTTTAGAAACAGAAAAGGAGGAAAAAGTTTGTTTTGTGACCCTCAGAAACTGAAGCAGGCCTAAAGTCGGGCAGGGCAGAGTGAAAGCTTGTGCGGGGAAAAACGGTGCTAACACATCTGACTAATGGAATCTTTGCAGCATCTCATACATCACTGTTGGCGTGTCCTGCATCTTTGCAGCAGTCTATTTCTGGCAGACTTACCTGTAAAGAAAGTAGCACACTCCTGCAGGTTTCTGTTGCAGTGCTGCATCGTGTTCGGGTCCCAGCGGCCTCCAGTGCCCTTCCAAACACTCCAGAAAAGTCTTCAAAGTTTCAGCTCATGTGAGCTGTCCCATTTGAGAAGAGAACAGCAGAGAGGAACAACTTTAAGGGCTTTAAATGCCAGTGTCTTTCACACTTCTGTCAAACTTTGTAACAAACTCCCTCTCAGATAAATGAGTCTGAGACTAAGGTGCTATTTGTGTCTGAAAGACATGTCTAAATATGGATGAGCTTCTTTCAGTTTTAAACTGATCCAAAATTACTACAGAGTAGAGATGAGAAACAGTGGAAGAACAGTTTATGTAGATATATTGGCTATTTATTAGAAACAGGACAGTATTTAAGACTATTTTGCTCACATAAACTTTATCAGCTCTGTCCTATCTGCCAAACATCAGCTCCCAGTCAAGCTCTGAAAAGGTTTTTACTGGTAGTTTTTAGAGAGTTACATTGGAGACTTTCAAGTTTTCAGCTTAAACATCACAATTTTCTAAAAAGAAACTTTAAGCAAAGCTTTAAACCTGTTTTAAGACCAGGGAGGACCTCACTCTTCAGGTGTTTCGTGGAACACCCCCACCATCCCAGTGTGTGATTGATTCGACAAGTCATTCAAAAGTCATTAATTTAAAGATCCTTTATTTTATTTTAATTACATTTCTTGTGCCTTTGTTTGTTGTATGACTTTTTTATTTAAATCAATTAACCGTCATCAGTGGTTTGCATCTCTCTTACTGTTTACCAACTAAATAATTTTTTTGTTTTAGCTGGTAAACAGTTACAGAGATGCAAACCACTGCTGGCGGTCCTATCACAGAGCTCCTTCGGTCCTCTGCAGCTTTAACCTTGCTTGGAAGCTCTTAGATGAGCTTCACTGAAGTCTTAAAAGTAGTAATCACAAAGACTTGGTGCAGATTTGACATGTTTATTAGTGTTTATGTTGACATATGCCCTAAAGAGGCTTTACCAAACCCTCAATAACTTCTGATTTCACTTGAAGGGGTCTTTGGAGCAGGCAGAAGAGTGGCAGTTCAGGTGAGGGGTGATGGGGCCACAGAGTGCGCCATGATGGATGATGATGTTTGGCACTGAGAAGGTGGGCGGCGCATGGCATCCGTGTGAGCCATCCATCTGCTCAGAGCTCAGCTCAGATGCCGTGTTTCCTATCTGAGGTGTTTCTGTGGAACTAAGAATGAAGATGGAGAGAAACTATATATTTTAGTCATGTTAAACTCACAAAGTAATTACTGCACAATAGCAAACCCAAAGCATTTGCTATCAGCACCCTCTGCTGTTACCCAGTGGCATCTCTGCTCCATGGTTTGCAGAACCTGCACTGCAGCGGAGCTCAATATTTCTGAGCACACTGGCTGCTTACGGGGCATAAATCAGGCAGTGTAAAGAATCAGGTACATGGCTAAACCAGAAGTCTTTTTTGGGTCACATCAAAGCCAAGCATTTTAAAACTGTTAGGCGTTTTAAAATGATCTGGTCTGAATGGGAATGTATTTTGTTTTGTTTTTGTTTTGCTGTGGGACTAACTCAGTTGTGAACTGACACTTAATAATTAAACTACATTGAATTGAATAAAGAAAACAAAAAATAAAAAAAAACGAGCAACTCCTGCCAAAAAAAGAGGTTTGGGAAAACACAGATGCATTAATTCAAAGAGAGCTGGTTATATCACACAACTTCTATTTGACAAATGGAAATAAATCTTTTGCACAAGTTTATCCTAAAACCTTTTAAAAACATCTTTTAAAACATCTTTTAAAAAACACAAGAATTGCTCCAAGCTAGTCTTGTTTTTGTAAAAAAGGATTTACTCTTTTTATATATACAGGATCAGAATACAGTTTTGTTGTGTAATTGTGTTGAACTGTTTCTACAGATTAAACGATCCATAAAGCTCAGCTTCCTTCTTCTTCACACTCTGGAAGACCTGCAGTGACATTAGCGCATAAATATGTAATAGAAACGAATCTGTGGTCAGCAGATTCTGCTGTTGTGAGAGCTGCACTTTCGACATGCTGCTGCTCAATTATGAATGCAGTCTGCGTGTGAGCGCAGCTGCAGATCTGCATTACTACTCAGGCCAAAGACTGAAGAGAAGTCAATCATACACTTTAGGCTGCAGGGATTGGAAATGACAGCTCAGCTTTAATCATCTTGCACTGCAAACCTCAGCTGTATCATTTATTAATTTACTAGCAAAGACACATATTAGCAAAGAATTAATATCATTTTATAGATAAGGACAAAGCTTTATGGATGGGTCCAGAACTGGTCTTCTTCACTGGCACTGGTTTATTTATGAGTAATTACATTATAGTCAAAGGGGCATATTTGTGGTGTGACCTTTCAGTTCCATTGAATCTCAGCCTGATGGAGGAAAAGAAGAACTTCAGCTGCAGTTCTCTCTGAAAGAGGTGAAGCAATTTGGAGTCTTACACCTGAAAAACTGGGAGCTCAGTTTAGATTGAGGTTCCACTCATTTATCCTCTAACAATGCAATTCTAAAGCAGAGACATCAATCCAACAACAATAATATAGACATCTTTGCCTTTCCCTTTTCTGCAACCTGCAGTTCCAGAGCCACATGTGGCTCTTCTACCCCTTCATTGTGGATCTTTGGTTGAAGAAAAATAAAGTGTTTTTAAACTAACTGTGTAGTAAAAAGTAGGTTAAAAAAAGTAAAGCAAACTAACGCTTGATTAACCCTCCTATTATCCTTGGGGTCAAATCGACCTTAATGTTTGTCATTAGAAAAATAATAGTTAACCTTTTTCTTTTTACTTCATATTTAATGACTTTTCCTGATTTGATGGGGAGAACTGATTAAGCATAAAATTATCATGATGATATTTTTTTCAATGTGCTAAACACATATTGCATACATTGGTGTTCATCGGGGGTCAATTTGACCCCAGGCTGTTTTAGCTGTGTAAAACTTGTCTGTCTGTGTGTGACCTAACATCCCCACACCTGCAGGTGCATAGTTGATACTTTTGAGCTGATACATAACAGAAGGGTGAGGAAAACAGCTATTCCCACGAGAACTATGATATTGTGGTGGGAAATCCTGCCAAAAGGAGGAAGCCAATGTAGGCTTGTGAGTTGATCACATCCAAGTCTTTCCAACTACACATGCCTCCCCTCTAAAATTATCATCTCAAGTAAAATATTTTTAATTGACGGTTATATATTTTATGTTATATATATATTATAATGTTGAACTGTAACACTTGAAGGTCACTTTACTTTGCTGAATGTCACTTTGCTGCTGCCGCAAACAAAAGAATTTCCCCATCATGGGATAAATACAGTTTTATCTCCTTTCATCTCTCAAATGAAGAGCTCAAATAATGACTTTGTCTTCAACATGGCTGACTGTGTGTCTGGTGGGACACACTCTTAGCAAGAAATATGTCTGCAAGGAGCACGCACAACCTCTCTGCACATCCTGTGTACAGTAGTGCAGACTAAAAGCTTGACTCTGGGCATAAAGAACTGCCATGGTCTGACTGTCTGACTTATGTTCTCATTATTATTTTCTGTTTCACACAAAAACATTAAAATAGGGGAAAAAAAACTCTCTCACTGCCGGACCCAAGCCCGGATATCAAAAGAGGAGCGGTAAGTGAGAATTTACAGTAACCAACCACAAATATGTCACAAAAAAGGAGATAAAAACAAGTAAATAAATATGTTCATAAAAGGAAAGGGGGTCACTAACATCAGCCAATATGCTTTATTCTGTGAGAGTCATGAATGTGCACCCCAAACTAGAAAAGATTTGGATGAAAATTTTTTGAGATCCACAAACTCTAAAACTGAAAGTTTAACCTGATGGTGGCACTACAGCAAAGGTCATATAATCACCAAAACCAATAGGGTTCAAACTCTTCTGGTCATCAATGTTGTCAGTAAATTTGAGAAGATTTGTAAGAAAACTTTTCAAGATGCATTCATTCTAATTCAAAAGTTTGGCCTGATGGTGGCGCTAGAGAACAGGTCAACCCATTTATCTGTTTCATTATCAAGGGGTTATTTATGTATTCAACAAATAAACAATGTGCCTGACTCAAAACCTTGTTAACAATTTTATATAAATTATTTTCTGAAGGCAAATATCCCTGGGGTCAAATTGACCCCAAGGGTGAAATGTGTGAGTAATATTTAAGGATAATATGAGGGTTAGACTAATTCAAAAACAGTTGAAAGGCATTAGGTATCATAAATTGAACTAAAACATGTAGATACATCTTTTGTCTAACGTGTTCCACGGAAAATCAACTGGAGGATCAGCAAATATAATCATTTATGGGGCACAAAAGATTATAAGGCAGATTTTCTATTTTTGAACTACTTCAAGGATTTTAAATGTGCATTTAGTTGAAAAAATACAGTAAGGGTCGTATTATTAGGTCTGATTTCTTTTTGGTTTTTAAGATTTACACATTTCTGGCCAAGATGCATCCCAAACAGAAAATAAACTTTTCTTCAAAATATCTTTATTGTGATTTCAAAGCTTTAAACAACATCATATAAAAAAAATTCAAATCTGGCATTAAAGGTGATAAAAAAATATACATATATACACACACAACGATTATACATTAAATAAATAAATAAATAAATAAATAAATAAATAAAAAAATAAAATAAAATACAAATAAGAAGGCACATAAATCAGCAGTGTGATGTCCTTACACAAACATTTTAGTCATTGTTTAGCATTGGGTGGGTTTGGAAAAATCTTATACGGAGGTGTTTCCCATTTTGACCTTGGGGTTTCCAGTCCATATTCTGCACACATGTTCCTGTATATTATTCCAGCCACTTGATTGTGGCGCTCCATGTATGCTTTACCTGCCAGCATCTTACATCCTGCAGTTATGTGCTGGATTGTTTCAGGTGCCTCTTTGCACAGCCTACACTGTGGGTCTTGTCTGGTGTGGTAGATCTGAGCCTCTATTGCTCTGGTGCTCAGGGCTTGTTCCTGAGCTGTCAGGATGAGCGCTTCAGTGCTGTCCTGTAGGCCAGCCCTTTCTAGCCATTGGTAGGACTTCTTGATATCAGCCACTTCAGTTATGGTCTGGTGGTACATCCCATGCAGGGGTTTGTCCTCCCATGAGGATCTGTCCTCCAGCACTGTATCCTCTGCTCTCCATTGCCTGAGACATTCACTGAGCACACTGTCAGTTGGGGCCTTGAGCTTGATGTACTCATGCATCTTGGATGTTTCATCCTGGATAGTGGCTTCTACGCTCACTAGTCCTCGGCCTCCTTCCTTCCAGTCTCAGGGTGCTGGATTTGGGGTGGAACCCTCCATGCATGGTGAGGAGCTTTCGTGTTTTAACATCCGTAGTCTGTATCTCTTCCTTTGGCCATCTTATTATTCCTGCAGGGTATCTGATAACTGGCAGTGCGTAGCTGTTTATTGCCTGGGTCTTATTCTTGCCATTGAGCTGGCTTCTCAGGACTTGCCTCACTTGTTGGAGGTATTTAGCTGTTGCAGCTTTCCTTGTTGCCTGCTCGAGGTTGCCATTTGCCTGCGGAATTCCAAGGTACTTGTAACTGTCCTCGATGTCTGCTATTGTTCCTTCTGGGAGTGATACCCCTCCTGTGTGGACTACCTTGCCTCTCTTTTTCACCATCCGGCTGCATTTCTGGAGCCCGAATGACATCCCAATATCAGTACTGTAGATCCTGGTGGTGTGGATCAGGGAGTCAGTGTCACGCTCGCTCTTAGCATATAGCTTGATGTCATTCATGTAGAGGAGGTGACTGATGTTCGCCCCATTTCTGAGTCGGTATCCATAGCCAGTCTTGTTGATTATTTGGCTGAGGGGATTCAGACCTATGCAGAACAGCAGTGGGGACAGAGCATCGCCTTGGTATATCCCACATTTGATGGACACTAGTGCAAGTGGCTTCCCATTGGCTTCAAGGGTGGTTTTCCACAGCTTCATTGAGTTTCCTATGAAGGCTCTTAGAGTCCTGTTGATGTTGTACAGCTCCAAGCATTCAGTGATCCATGTGTGTGGCATTGAGTCATAGGCCTTCTTGTAATCAATCCAGGCTGTGCACAGGTTGGTATGTCGTGACTTGCAGTCTTGAGTGACTGTTCTGTCGACCAGGAGTTGGTGTTTGGCTCCTCTGCCTCTCCTCTCCTTTGCCCTTCTGTGTGTTGCTCATGAATTGATCCATGTGCCTATTTATCTTGGTTGCAATGATGCCAGACATGAGCTTCCATGTTGTGGAGAGACAGGTTATTGGCCGGTAGTTGGATGGGACTGCACCCTTTGAGGGATCCTTCTGGATCAGGATCGTTCGCCCTTCTGTTAGCCATTCGGGGTGAGTTCCATCTCTTAGCAGCTGGTTCATTTGTGCTGCCAGGCGCTCGTGGAGTGCGGTAAGCTTCTTTAGCCAGTAGGCATGTATCATGTCAGGGCCAGGTGCTATCCAGTTCTTCATACCTGAGACTCTTTCTTGGATGTCTGCCACTGTGATGGTTACTCGATTCTGTTCAGGGAGGTTGCTATGTTCTTTTCTCACAGAGACCAGCCACTGGGCATTGCTGTTATGTGCTGTCTCTTTCTCCCATATACTTTTCAGTTTCCAGCCTTGGTGGGTCTGCTCGGCTGTTTTGACCCTGCCACTGAGCGTACACTTTTGCAGGTTGAGTTACGAAGAGCCTGTTTATTTGTTTGGCTTCATTTTCTCTTGTATACCTCTTTAGGCGGCTGCTCAAGGCTAAGAGCCTTTGTTTGGCAGTTTCCAGTGCTTCAGGTATGGACATCTGGCTGTATCTCTTAGGTACTTGCTTTCTCATTGTACCTCTTTGAGCCTCTGTCAGCCTACTCACATCCTT